>JAODAL010085393.1:0-10601 GCA_025379985.1 Phyllomedusa bahiana
TATAAACTCCTCAACCCCGTTGTTCACCGCTTGAGTATTGTGCTTAGGGTCCCCGCTTTTCCCGTCCTTCCTTTTTCCCCGGGAACTTGCCGTCCACCTTGGGTTTCCCGGTTTAATTTTTCAGTTAACCCTGGGGCTAAACCTGTTTTCCTTTCTGTTTGCTCCACCCCTAAAACCTCTGCACTTCGACCAAGGGAAACAAAACCCATTACCTTCCCGGGGCCCTCGCAATTTCCCCCTTCCTTCCCCGTTTTTGTACCCACCCCGGGCCAAAAAGGTTTTTTTAGCAGTAATACAAGTATCGTGACAAACAGGAGTCATTTTTTTCCCCAAGGGGGTCCCGAGCAAAGGGAAAAGCCTGCTTTTCGAACACCCCCAACCCGAGTGGTGGGGGGTCCCGCCCCACCCGAGACCCTTACCTGCCCCCAAAGGGGGGAGGGGATAACAATTGTGCCTTGTTTTTTTTGTTTTGGAAAATAATTAGTTTTGTGGGCCGCAAAAATTTGACGGGGACCGTAAAACCAATACATAAACCTTTCCTTTTTTTGCTGTTTTTTTTGCTTCTAAAATAAAAAAACTAAATTTTTTTGGGTTTCAACCCATCCCGCTTGTGCCCTTTTCCTCTGGACCCCTTTTGTCCCCACAATTTGGGGGGGATGCCCGGGCACTGGTTGTTTTAAGGGGGAAACGCAAAAGGGTTTTTTACTTTTATACGTTTTGTAACTGTAAGTCCCGGGGTGAAGGGTGCTGCATTCCTGCCTAACCAACCCCCCCCGAATGGAGGAAAATGGCAAAGCACCTGGTGCAGGCCAAAAGCAAACCCAGCAAGAAAAACCAAAACCCTCTGTTCTGGAAAAAGATTGCAGCACTTAGAGACCCAATGTTCTGCCCACGAGGACGGAAGGGCCCTTTTTGGGGGGCGTGCCCCCAAAATTAAAAAGGGAGTACGCGCGCCTTGCAGAAAATACCGCTGATGACGATTTTGGAGGCATTTTCCTTGGGGGTGTTTGAGAGGCGGGGGAAAGAGAGAACTCCTTTCTGCCAGAAAGGCGGAAAATTTTTTGGGGGCCCTTTTTTTGATGGGGGAACCGCAGAAGGCCTACTTTGACCGGTTCTAGAGCAAAACCCAAGGGCTTGACCTCCTTTAAAAAAAGAATTTGGCCCGGCTGGGAATCACCCTTCGGGCGGGCTCGCCGAGTCCTGATTTGGCGGTTTGAGAAGCATAAGCCCCCCCCGCTCCCAGCTATTTGATTTTTACAAAACCCTTGTGCGCCCAAATTGGCTGCAACCTGAGGTGCTGAGGGCCCAAACCGCCCCCCCGAACCGGAAATTTTCCCTGGACCGCTACGCGAAGGGACTTCCCCCGAGAGCTGCAATCGCTGGGGGGCCCAGGGAACCCCAAGGAAAAGCTGGATCAGGCCGATTGGCCCCTGGAGCGGGGACACCACTGCAGAGTCCCATTTTGGGGCCCGAAAGTACAGGCCCCGCAGGGCCGTTTGGGGGCTCCATAGGTTTGCTCCCCCGGGGGCCAAGCGGGGCCAAAGCTTTCTCGCCGGGGGGGACCAGGAAGCCGTGTTTCCCGAGGGCCGAGTCGAGAGGCTCCCCCCTAGAAAAGAGAAGTTGGTGGGCCCAAAAAGGGGATTTCCCCCCTTTTTAAATTCCCCTGTATGGCCCAAACAAGGTTTTCGCTGGTTTTGGGGAAGGTGCCCCAAAAAAAAGGGGCTTTTTGCAGCGCACCCGTCCCCCCAGGAGAGTCTATGTAGTGTGGTGCCACCCTTCCCCCCTCTTTCCCTTTTTTGCTTTAAACCCCCCTGCAGTGATGTGCCCCCTGCCAGGGCCCCCGGTCCCCCGGAAAGCCAGGGCCGGGTGAATGGGGCAGTGTGGTGGCCCTGTTGGATTTTTGGCAGCTTTTGTCACCCCCCTACAAACTGCTTTTTCCCCATGGGCCTGGGAACCCCCGGGGGAAAAGGTGGGGGGTGGAAAGCATTTATTTGGGGGCACTAAGACTACCCCCCTGGCTACAGTTTACTAAACCAAACTGGTTTTTCGGGGCCCCTAAGCCAGGAATGGGCCGTTTTAAGGGGCTTGCTACAAAACCCCCTAATTCTGGGAAAGGGGGCTTTCCTTTTTTCTGGGAACCCTTTTGGGCACCACCCCAAAGGGGCGGGTGTGAGGGCTGTGAGGGCCCCCAACCCCCCAGTCCCCTTCCCCTAGCGGGGGGATGTACAAAATGTGCGGTGGGGGGACCACTGAATCACTGACAAAATTTCCATTACTGTATTGGCAGGAGGCGAGGGGAAAAGGGTTTCCCCCCCCTGACAAAACGTGCCGGACCTTTAGGTGTCACGTGAGAAAATTTTGGAAAAAGGGCCCCCCGTTGCGAGATCCACCCCAAAAAAGGGCCCGGGGGCCAGGTTTTAAAAGGTACTGAATGAAGGTCCCGCAAAAGCCAACGCCGGAGAGAAAGGTTTCCCCCATTTCTCGGGAAATAATGAAATTTCTGTATAGGGGTTGTAAAAGTACAAAGATGAAAAATTTTGGAAAAAAAGTTGTTTGGGTTTCCCATACCCCATAAAAAAGGTGGTTTCTTGAAAATGGCTCACAGTCATGTGTAGGGGGGCACCCTTGGGGGGAAGAAAAACCCCAAAGGGGCGGGGTATTTTAAAAAGTTTCTTTTGGCCCCGGGTGTCATCAAGAGATTTTAAATTTCTGAAATCCCGCCCCCAACCTTTCCCCGGTTAAAACCCCCTCCTTTTTTCCCCCTTTAAGGGGGTCCCTTTTAAAAACCCCTGCCAATTTTTGAAGTGCCATTCCCAAAGGGCGCCCATGGATCTAGTGGGCCATTGGTCCCAAATCCCCCCGGGGACACCCGTCATTTTAGTTTTAAAAATGGTTAAAGGGTACCAGATATCCTTAGGCCATTTTCCCCAAGAAAAACATCCTCGAAGGGGTATTGCCCGGAGTTAGGCAAATCCCTTTTCTTTGAAAGGGGTTAACCCAAAAAAATCCTTTACCGACCCGGGGGCACCTTTTTTTTTTTTTTTGGGGGGAATGAAGGACTTTTTTAAAATTTTTTGCACCCTTAAACAACTGAGGGACCCTCAGTGTTTTCATCCCAAACTGCGGGTTGGTCGAGAAAATTTTAATTTTAAAAAATTGGGCGGGGGTGTTGAGAAAGGTGTTTGAAAAGGATTGGGGAGGTTTCGGGGAATTTTCTGCTGCCATACCTTCTATTTTTCCATCAGAGAGGGCCCCAAAACCCTACGGGGTTTTTTCCCCATTTGAATTTTTTGATGGGAACACCCTTTGGGGGATGCTGGGGCATCGCCAAAGAGACATTTGGGGAAAATTGGGGGCTACCCCCCCAAAAGTGTTTTAGAACATGTCCCCCAGGGGTGAAAGGGTGGGATCAGCCAAGTAATGGGCCCCTTGTTAAAGGGGGCACCCGCAGAGGGCACAGGGGGTCACCCGAGTCGGGTTTTTAAAAAATTTGGGGGCCCCTAGGGGGTTGGCAGTTTTAAAACCCCGGGGATCGGGTGCTTTGGGCCTGGTTCCCCCACGGGGGAGTAAATTTCCCGGGTTTAAAAGGGAGGGGGCCTTTTGAAGTGGTAGAGAGAGTTGGAGAGGGGAACTATAAATACATCAGCCAGGGAGGAGAAAACCCCTTCAACTTTTAACCCCCAAAAAATCTAAAAAAACCCCTGGATGGGCAGAGAAGCTCTTTTAGTGTCCCCCGACAGCCCCAAATGGAAGCACCCCCAGATATTGGGAAAGGGTTTCCAAAAGGGGCGCCCGTCCAAAAAACAAAAAACAGGGAAACCCGGAGTTGTTACAACTTAAACCCGGGGCATCTTCACCGACCTTTCCCGGCCCCTAAAAGATGTGGTGCAGCCCTGAAATAGTTACGGACCCTGGAGGGGAAAGTTCCCTGTTAAAAACCCCTAAAACCCTATTCCCCGAAGCCGGAGCAAACGGTCTTGAGGGGTTTAAGGGGGCCCTGAAAGGGCCCCGGGGGTCTTTGAGGAGTTTTCCCAAAAACGGGTGGTTCCTTGGGCCCCATCGTATTTTTTGCCTAAGCCCAAAAAGGGCTTGCCGGTTTTTGCAATGATTTCCCCCACTAAAAGAGGGTTTCTAAGTGGGGAAATTTCCTTTCCCGAAGCCCCGGGGGGGGAGGAAAATATTGAGAGACTGGGGTCAGCCAGGGACAAAAACAACACTGGACCTTATAAAGGTTACTGGCAGATTCCCCGTTTAAAAAAGGCCCCAAGGAAAAAAATGCCCCTTTTCCTTTTCCGGGGGGGCTATTCCAAATACACCCGGATGCCTTTCGGGGTTTCAAGGGGGGCCCCGCTAAAAGTTCAGAGGGGAAAGGAAAAGATTTTTAAAAACCCCATACCAAAGGGACGCATCTGCAAACTAGAAGATATTGTAGTTTTCATTTAATTGGGGAGTCCCAACTAAGCAAGGGGAAAAGGGGGGTAAATTTGGGCTCGCTCAGGGAAAACAGGTTTTCCCCCCCTGAAAAAATGCGCCATTGGGTTGGGGGAAGGGCCCGGGGGTTTTTTGGGGTATATTGTGGCAGGGGGACAAAAAGACCCCCAAAAAAAACAAAATAGAGGCAATTTTGAGGTGGCCCCCAACCCCCAAAAAAAAGCAGGTGAGGGCCCTTTTTCCGGGGGTTTTTCGGCCCACTAACGCAGGTTCGTGCCAAAACTTTGCCTCCGTGGGAGCCCCGTGACAGACCCTACGAAAGGGGGGAAGGCTGTAATGGTTTCATGGTCCGAGGAGGCAAAAAAAAAACATTTCCCGCCTAAAAAAGCCCTTTGTAGCCCGGGGTGTTAGCGGCACCCGACTTCTCCAAAAAAAAATTTTTTGTCCCAAAAAAAAAACGCCCTTTGAGGTGGGGTTTGGCGCAAATCAAGTCACAGGAGGGGGGTGGGGAGGAGCAACCCTTTTAAAATTTGAGTTTTGGGAAACTTACATCCTGTTTAAAGAAACCCATTTTTAATCCCCTTTTGGGAAAAAAATGTCCCGGGGGATAAAAGTGGGCTTTTGAGGGCCCCCGCGGTTTTTATCTGGGAGGGAGAAAAAATTTAGGTTGGTGACAGATCATGCCCCGTTACATGGATTTCCCCAAAATAAAGGAAAATTTAAAGCCAGATTTACAAGAAGGTTCCTGGCATGCAAGAATACAAATTTTTGGTAGAACACAGGGGTGGGAAACAGCCCTAATAAATTGCTGACGCCTTTTTCAAGGGTCCACTGTCCCGGTCAGTTTCCCAAAATTCCCAATCCCCCTGGCCTTGGGAAAAAGGGGGGGGAAGTGTAAGCAACCAGAAAAAATAGTGGATGGGAAGGTATTTCCCTAATTTTTTGCGAAAAAGGGGAAGGGAAATTCCAGGGGTTCAAGGAGGCCGATCCAGTAGGACAGTCCCTTTTTTTTCCACAGCGCAAATGGGCAGCAAGGGGGAACTGCACTAGGGGGCCCCCAAGGAAACCCGGACCTTGGTGGGGAAAAATCAGGATTTTTAAATAGGGAACCCCTTTGGTTACCATGTTTGTGGGAGTTTTATAAAGCTGCTGTGCAGCTTTAAATTTGGGGTCTTTTTTTTTTTGAAAGGCCCGTAGCTGGGTGGGAGGCCTTTTAAACCCCTTTTGTCCCCGGCTTTTTTCCCGTAAAACCCCGGGGGCCCTTTAAAAAAAACCTGTGCAGGAAGAGACCAGGTGAGGGAGCAACCTGGGGTTGAATTTGTGCAGGAGTCATTTCCTTTCCCGAGGGTGCTGAGCAGGAAAGGGGGCCCGCTACTTAACAACCCCAAACCAGGGCCCCAGGAGGTTTTTCTACGGGGAACTTACCGCCACAAAAGGGTAGGGTATAACAATTGTGCCTTGTTTTTTTTTTATGCTGGAAATCTATTTTTTTTTGTGCTGCATGTTTTGGGCGGCTGACTAAGACAAAGACATAAGGCTGCCGGGTTTTTTTTGCTGTTTTTTTTGGGTTCTAAAAAAAACCCTTTAAAATTTTTGGTTTTTCAACCCCCCCCCGCTTGTGCCCACCTCTGTGGGCCGCTTTTGTCCCCCAATTTTTGGTTGGAGGAGCGGGGACTGGTTGCTAAGGGTAACAGCAGCATACGTTTTGGGCTTTTATCGTTTTGGGAACCCGTTGTCCGGGGGAAAGGGGGCCCCCCGAAAAAAAAAAAAAAAAAAAAAAAAAAAATGCCCCCCCCCCCCTTTCCCCCCTTTCCCCCCCCTAAAAAAACCCAGCCCCCCAACCCCGCCCCTTGGAGGAACGTTGCAAGCACCTGGTGCAGGCCAATGCCCAAACCCCCCAAAAAACCAACCATCCCGTTGCTGGAACAGATTGCAAACACTTTAAAAGGACAAGGGTTTTGCCCCCGGGGGGGGAAAGGAAGTCCCTTTTTTTGGGGGCGTGCAAGTAAAAAGGCCCGTTAAAAGCGCGCCCTTTCAAAATGAAACCCCTTTATGCCCATGTGGAGGGATTCCTTTGGGCGGGTTTTGAAAGGGTGGCTAAAAAAGAGTAAAAAACCCCCCTGCCGGATGGGCCGGAAATTCTGGCGCCCTATTGATCGGGGAACCCCAAAAAAACCTACTTTACCTGTCAAAAGAGCAAAGCCCAAAAGGGTTTTGACCTCCTTAAGGCTGAGATTATGGCCCGGCTGGGAGTCACCCTTGCGGTGCGGGCTCGCAGAGTCCATGATTGTTGGTTTGAGAAGCATAAGCCGCCCCGCTCCCAGCTATTTGATCTACTACACCTTGTGCGCAAGTGGCTGCAACCTGAGGTGCTGAGTCCATCCGCCATCGTAGACCGGATTGTCATGGACCGCTACGCGAGTGGACTTCCTCGAGAGCTGCATCGCTGGGTTGCCCAGGGAGACCCCAAGACGCTGGATCAGCTGATTGCCCTCGTGGAGCTGTACACCACTGCAGAGTCCTATCTGGGGCCCGAAAGTACAGCCCAGCAGTCCGTTGGGTGCTCCAGAGGCCGCTCCCAGGGGCCAAGCGCCAAAGCCTTCTCCGCGGAGGACCAGGAGAGCCGTGTCCAGAGACCGAGTCGAGGGGGTCCACCTAGAAGAGAGAGGTTGGTGGGCCCAGAAAAGGTACTTTCCCCCCTTAAAATTCCACTGGGTGGCCGAGCAGAGGTGCGCTGTTGGAGGTGCCAACAACTGGGGCATATTGCAGCGCACTGTCCTCAGCAGGAGGAGTCTATGGAGTTGTGGTGCCACCCGTCGCCTCTCCATGTTGCTCACCCTGCCTGCAGTGCTGTGCCCCTGCCAGGGCCAGGTCCCCAGGAATGCCAGGTCCGGGTGAATGGGGTCAGTGTGGTGGCCCTGTTGGACTCTGGCAGCTTAGTCACCCTCCTACGAGCTGCTGTTCCGCATGACCTGGTAACCCCGGAGAAACGGGTGGGGGTGGTCTGCATTCATGGGGACACTAAGCACTACCCACTGGCTACAGTGACTATCGAGACTGGTTGCGGGACTCTAAGCCAGGAAGTGGGCATCGTAAGGGACTTGCTACATCCCCTAATTCTGGGAAGGGACTTTCCTCTGTTCTGGGAACTTTGGTCACCACCCCAAGGTGACGCTGTGAGGGCTGTGAGTCCCCAACCCCTCAGTCCAGTTCCCCTAGCGGAGGATGTACAATATGATGCGGTAGGGGTGACCACTGATATCACTGACAACTTTCCATTAGCTGTATTGGCAGGAGGCGAGGAAGAGTTGTCCCCCTCTGAGCAAAACGTGCCGGACCTGGAGGTGTCACGTGAGAACTTCGGAACGGCCCAGTTGCGAGATCTCACCCTAAAAAATGCCTGGGACCAGGTAACGGTACTGAATGAGGTCCCGCAAGAGCCAGACGCCGAGAGAAGGTTTCCGCATTTCTCGGTAAATAATGATTTGCTGTATAGGGTTGTAAAAGTACATGATGAAATTGTGGAACAGTTGTTGGTGCCAGTACCCTATAGAAAGGTGGTACTTGATATGGCCCCACAGTCATGTGCTAGGGGTCACTTGGGGGCAGAGAAAACGCAGGGCGGGTATTAAAACGTTTCCCTTTTTGGCCCGGGTGCCCTCCAAAAAAGATTTTAAATTTTCGTAAAACCTTCCCCACGTTTCCAGTTAACCCCCTCCTATGTCCCCTTTTAGGAGTCCATTTTCCCCCCAAATTTTTTGAATGCCATTCAAAAGGACCCTTTGGGATCTTAGGCCATTGGTCAAGTCGCCGGGGACCCAGTACTTTTTAGTCATCGGGATTACCACCAAATTCCTGGGGCCACCCCCAAAGAAAACTCCTCAAAATTTATTCCCAGATTTAGGCAACTTCCAAACCTTCAAAAGAAACCGACCGACCAGGGGACAAACCTTTTATTCTTAAAAAATTTTAAATGCCAAAAAACAACTGGGGACCTCAAAACACCCCAAACTAGGATTGGTCGGAGATTCAATAAAACCAAAGGGATTTGAAAGGGGGGGAAAAAGGAGGAGGACGGTTTTCCCCTGCTGCCAACCTCATTCTCCATCAAAGTTCCTAAAACCTTTAAACGGGGTTTCCCCATTTGAATTTTGTTGGGCCCCGGGGGGGTTGTACATCCCAAAACGGGGAAAAGTGAGGCTCCCCCCCCAAAAATTTGTAAACTTCCCCAGTAAATCGCATCCCAATAAGCCACTTTTGTAAAGGAGCACCCAAGGACAGGAGTCAAGGGGTTGGTATACAAAAACCCGAGGGTTACTTTTTAAAAACCCCAAGTCGGGTGTTTTGTCCGGTTCCCACCGGAGAGAAGTTCCTGGCTAAATGGCAGGGTCCTTAAAGTGGTAGAGAGATTGGAGGTGAACTTAAGAAACATCACCCAGGGAGAAAAAACCCCCCTTCAATTTTCCACATAAACTAAAAAAGCCGGCATGACAGAGAAGCCTGGAGTGTCCCTGACAGCCCAAAGTGGAAAAACCCCGTTTTGGGGAAGTTACCATAGGGGACCCCTGTCCAAACATAAAAGACGGGAACCCTGGGAGTTTTACAACTTAACAGGAATTCTTCACCACCTTCCGGGCACTACAGATGTGGTGCAGCATAAAATATTTTTGGGACCCGGGAGTGAAAGTTAATTTTAAACCCTACCGTATTCCAGAAGCTCGAGACAGCGGTCTCTGAGGAAGTAAGGCGCATTTGGCCGGGGTCATTGGGGAGTCCAAAAGCGGGGGGGTCAGCCCTTCGTATTGGCCTAAGCCAAAGGGAATTCCGGGGTTCCCCCAGATTTCGGGGGCAAATAAAAGTTCTAAAAACCCCTCCCCGTGCCCCTGAAATGAATTTTTGAAGATTTTTGGGAGCCCATTACAAAACACACTGACCTTAAAAGGGTTTGGGGTAACCCTGAAAAACCCAGGGGAAAAACCCGGTTTTTTTGTGGCGGGGGGCCAATAAGACCCAAAAAACAAATTTTGAGCAATTCAGAGGTGGGCCCCAACCCCCAACAAAAAAGCAGGTGAGGGCGTTCCCGGGGATTGTCGGCTTTCTAGAGGTTCGTGCCAAACTTTTTCCTCCGTGGCAGCCCCGCTGACAGAAAATGGCCCAAAAGGGGGGAAGGCATAAAGGTGCTTGGGTTTCCCAGGAGGGGAGAAAAAAATTTTTTAAAAAACCCCGAAAAAAAGCCCTTTGTAGCCAGCCGGTGTTAGGGCACCAGGGCTTCTCCAAAAAAATTTATTGTCCGGACAGACGCCCCCAGAGGGGGGGTTAGGCGCAGGGCATGTCAACCCGGGGGTGAAAGGGAGGAGCACCCCATTACATATTTTGGGAGGAAGCTTTCCCTCCCGTGAAAAAATATTTCAATCGTGGAAAAAAAAATTTTCGGGGGGATTTAAATGGGCTTTTTGAGTCCCTTTCGGGATTATCTGGGCCCGGGAGGGAAAAATTTTAGGGTTGGGGACGATTATGCCCCCTTAAAGTGGATGTACCAAAAAAAAAGGCAATTAAAGCAGAAAGGTAAGGGGTGGTTCCTGGCACTGCAAGATTTCAAAATTTTTGGTAGAACACAGGGCGGGGAAAAAAAGCATATAAAGCTGACGCTTTTCAAGGCTCCATGTTGGTCCCCGTTTTAAGTTTCCATTTCCCTGGCTTGGGGCCCCGAGGGGGGGGGAAAGTTTAAGTTAACCAGGGAGGAAAAAAAGTGGAAAGGAAAAGGGATGTCCCCCTAGTATTATGCTGCAAAAGGTAAGGAAAAATTCCGGGGTTCCCGGGGGGGGGGGACAGCCGGTCTTTTAAAAGCCCGCAGAATGGCAGCAAAAGGAAATGCCCCTAGAGGGGCCACCAAAAGGGAAACCGGGGCCCCTTTGGGGGGGAAAAGTCAGCAGTTTTAAAAAAGGGAACCCTAGGTTTTGCATGTTTGTTTAGTTTTAGTATAAGGGTGCTGTGCAGCTTTATTGGGCTGCCCTTTTTTTGAACGGTTTAGCGGGGGGTGGGAGGCCCTTCAAACCCCCCCGGTCCGGCCCTTTTCCCGTTTTCTTGGGGCCTTTTTAAAACTGTGCAGGAAGAGACCAGGTGAGAGAGTAACCCGGGATTGTTTTTGGGGTCGGGGGTCAAAAATTTTC
>JAODAL010085394.1:0-10600 GCA_025379985.1 Phyllomedusa bahiana
GGAAAAAAGGGGGGGAAAAAAGCAAAAAGAAGAGCCATATTATTATGACCAGCTGTCACGAAGGAGTTAAAATGAAAATCATGAAAGATGTGGGAGGAAAAACGAACAAAACGAAAGAAAAATAGGTTAAAGGGGTAGATAAATTTTTTTCCCCCAGTTTTCTATAAGGGTCCCACAGGATTGGGTTTGATGGAACAATGGAAAAAACCTAGCTGTGAAAAGTTTTGTTCATATTTTCAGCCACTGTATTTTAAGAAGGTGTCCTATTCACTGCAGAACAGAGAAAAATTTTGTTTTTTTGGGGGGGGCGCTAAAGGGGAAAAATTGTCAATAAGAAGGATGAAAGTTCATGTAATCGTCCTTTTTCTGGGTAAGCCAAAAACCCCTAGGGGCAGTATAAAGGGGGAATTGCATATTGGACCATTTTTTTCTTACTCAGATCCGAACTCTGACACAGCCAAAATCAGAAGAGGCTGCAAAATCTGTAAGTTCGATCTGGGGAAGAAAGGGGGAAAAGGGGGGGGGTGGGGCCCCTTTTCTCCTGGGGGAACAAAGTCCCCTCTGGTGCTAAGCAGACTGAGTGTGAGCAGTGATGGTGCTGAGGTAGAAATTGGGTTTTACATAGGACTGCAGTAAATTTTGCTGTATTATTCACAGTCCAGTACATTTTTGACCACACAATATCCCTGAGCGACATGTGGGAGCCCGGACAGCACTAGACGGGGGTGGAGGCTCCATAAGGGCCCCCGGTAGGTTTCACAGGGACTGGGGCCAAAATGCATCCCCACACTGTTGGGAGGGGGTTTAAAAACCAACACCATCATCCAGGGGCCCCCACTGCTGGAGGGGCCATAGGACAACACCACCCCAGGGGCCTCAAGCTTTCTGGAGGGGGCCAAAGGAAAACACCACCATCCAGGGGCCCCCCCAGTTTCTGGAGGGCCATAGGCAAAAACACCCCCACCAGGGGGCCCCCAGTGCTGGAGGGCCATAGAGGACCAAAAAAACCCCATCCAGGGGCCCCACAGCTGCTGGGGATCATAAGCCAACCCACCATCCAGGGGGCCCCCCCCAATGCTGGGGGTCCATAGAGACAAACACCCCA
Source organism: Phyllomedusa bahiana (assembly GCA_025379985.1). Classification (NCBI taxonomy): domain Eukaryota; kingdom Metazoa; phylum Chordata; class Amphibia; order Anura; family Hylidae; genus Phyllomedusa; species Phyllomedusa bahiana. The sequence continues at coordinate 1,106 of JAODAL010085394.1, forward strand.
TCCAGGGGCCCACACTGCTGGGGGGAGCCTAGAGACAACAAACCTCCAGGGGCCCCCCCGCTGCTGAGTGTCCTTGAGCCAAACCACCATCCAGGGGCCCCACAGCTCTGGAGGGCCTTTCCAACACCACCACCGGGGCTCCCCCCCAGCGCGGAGGAGCCATAGAGCCCAAAACCCCCCATCCGGGGCCCCAAAAGCTGTGGGGGGGGCCAAGAGCCAACACCCCCCCCAGGGGGGCACGCTGCTGGAGGGTCCAAAAGGCAAACCACCCTCCAGGGCCCAAGCTCTGGAGGGCCATAGGACAAACACCACCAAAGGGGGCACCACAGCCCCCTGGAGGGCCATAGAGCCCAAACCACCCTCCGGGGCCCCCAAACTTGGAGGGCCCATAGAGCCAAAACCCACCATCCAGGGGGCCCCCCAGCTGCTGGAGGGCCAAGAGCCCAACACCCATCAGGGGCCCCCCCAAACTCTGGAGGAGCCATAGAGCCCAACACCCCCATCCGGGCCCCACAGCTTGGGGGGGCCAAGAGCCAACACCACCTCCAGGGGCTTTTCCCCCATGCTGGAGGGTTTCCCTAGAGCCAACACCCTCATCCCCGGGGGGACACAGTGCTGGAGGGTCCTAGAGCCAACACCACCATCCAGGGGGGGGCAAGCTGCTGGGGGGGACATAGAGCCAACACTCCATTATGGGCCCCACACTGCTGGGGGGGGACAAGAGCCAACACCCCCATCTAGGGGCCCCCCAAAAGCTGGAGGGGGGCATGAGCCAAAACCCCCCATCTAGGGCCCCACTGCTGCGGAGGGGACATAGGCCCCCACCACATCCCGGGGGCCCCCCCAGCTCGGAGGGGCCATAGAGCAAAAAAACCATCATCCAGGGGCCCCCCGTGCTGGAGGGCCCTAGAGACAACACCACCCCCAGGGGGCCCCACACTGCGGAGGGGGGCCCTAGAGCAACCCACCCTCCAGGGGCCCCCACAGTGCTTTGGAGGGGCCATAGAGCCAACCCACCCTCCGGGGGGTCCCAACAGCTGTGGAGGGGGCAAGAGCCAATCCCCCATCCGGGGGGACACAGCGCCGGGGGGGTCCATAGACCAACACCCCCATCCAGGGGCCCCACAGCTTTGGGGGGCAATAGCCAACACCCCACCAGGGGGTTCCAAGCGCTGGGTGGGGCCATGGGGCCAACCCACCATCCCGGGGCCCCCACAGCTGCTGGAGGGTTTCCCTAAGGCCCAAAACCCCCCCAAGGGCCCCACAGCTGCGAGGAGCCAAGGGGGCCAACACCACCATCCAGGGGAGAAACAGTGCTGGAGGGGTCCATAGAGCCAACACCACCATCCAAGGGCCCCCCAGCTTCTGGAGGGTCCAAAGGCAACACCACCCTCCAGGGGCCCCCCCCAGTGTGGGGGAAGCCATAGAGCCCAAAACCACCATCCCGGGGAGAAAAAGCGCTGGAGGGGCCATAGAGCCAAACCACCTCAGGGGCCCCAACAGCTGCTGGAGGGGCCATTAGAGACAACACCACCCCCTAGGGGGGCCCCCACTGCGGAGGTCCATAGAACAACAACCATCCAGGGGGGGCCCCCCGCTGCTGGGGTCCATAGAGCCAACACCACCCCCAGGGGCCCCCCAGCGCTGGGAGAGGGTCCATAGAGCCAAAACCACCATCCCGGGGCCCCCAAAATTGGGGGGGGCCATAGACCAACACCACCCTCCCGGGCCCCCCGCTGCTGAGGCCAAAAGCAACACCCCATCCCGGGGCCCCACACTGTTTTAGGTCCCATAGACCAAAACCAATAAGGGGGGCCCCACACCCGCTGGAGGGCCATAGGCCAACACCCCATCCCGGGGCCCCCCAGCTGGGAGGGCTGAGCCAAAACCCCCATCCCGGGGGCCCCCAGCTGCTGGAGGGGCCCGAGCCCAAAACCCCCACCCGGGGGGACAAGCTGCTGGGGGGTCCAAAGCCCAAAACCAACATCCCGGGGGGAACATGCCAGGGCCATAGAGCCAAACACCACCAGGGGGCCCCCCAGCTGTGGGGGGGTTCCATAGAGCCAAAACCAAACCCTCCAGGGGGGCCCCAACTCGGAGGGGGAAAAGAGCCAAACCCCCCTCCCCCCCATTGGGGGGGCCCCAAAAACCATCCGGGAAAGGGGGGTTTATAGAGCCAACACCCCATCCCGGGGGGCCCCCCCCAGCTGCTGGGGGGGGCATAGAGCCAAAACCACCTCCAGGGGGCCCCCCAGCTGTGGAGGGAAAAAGCCAAAAAAAACCATTTAACCCACCCCCCCAGGGGCCCCACACTGCTGGAAAGGGGGGATAGGGGGCCAACCCACCATCCAGGGGCCCCCACAGCTGTGGAGGGCATAGACCCACCCACCCCAGGGCCCCCCAGTTTCGGAGGGCCATAGAGCCAACACCCCCCATCCAGGGGGGGCCCCAGTGCTGGGGGGTCCCTAGAGCCAAAAACCACCAATCAGGGCCCCACAGCTCTGGGGGGCATAGACCAAACAATCAAGGGGCCCCACACTGTGGAGGGCCATAAGCCAAAAACCATCATCCCGGGCCCCACACAGGCTCAATAGAGTCAGGGGGATTAGGGGTTATGGTAGTACTGGAAAACCTTGCTCCTGCTCTTCCAACCAATGTCGGACATTTAGCCCTGTAAAAACGTGCTTGTTTTGCTGGGGAAATCCCATCTTCCCAGAGAACAAATACATGTTTGGTGTACGGGGGTTGCAAGGAGGGGTTTAACCCATAGGGGGAGCATCTTCCCCCAAAGGATGGAACCTTTTCTTTTGTATATAATAGTCCTGTCCCTGTGCCGTCCTGTCCCTGTGCTTTCCTGTCCCTGTGCTTCCTGTCCCTGGCCTCCTGTCCCTTCCCTTCCGTGCTTTTTCCCTGTCCCTTCCCCTCCTGCCCTGTTTTTCCTTGGGGTCCTTTTCCCTGTGTTTCCTGTGGTCTGTTTTGTTTTTCCCTCCCCGTGCTTTCCTGTGCCGCCCTTTTTCCTGTGCCCCTTTCCCCTGTGCTTTTGTCCGGTTTTTTCCTGTCTGGCCCTTCCCCTTGTTTTTCCTGTGCGCCTGTCCTGGGGTTTCTGCCCCCTGTGCTTTTTTGTGCCTCCGTCCTGTGCTTTCCTTCCCTGTTTTTTCCCTGCCCCTTTCCTTTCCCCTGTGCCTTCTGCCCTTTTGGGCCTTCCGTTCCCTGTGCTTCCTGTCCCTGTGTTCCTTTCGTCCGTCCTGTCTTCTGGGCCCTTGTTCCTTTTTTCCCTTTGTCCGTCCGTCCCTGTGCGTCCTTCCCTGTGTTTTCCCTGTGCTCCGTTCTTGGCTTTCCTGTCTCTGTGCCGTCCTGTCCCTGTGCCGTCCTGTCCCTGTGCGTCCCTGTGCCGTCCTGTCCCTGTGCTTCCCTGTGCCGTCCTGTCCCTGTGCTTCCCTGTGCCGTCCTGTCCGTGCCCCCTTTTGGCTTCCCGGGGCCTTCCTGTGCTTTCCTTCCTGTTTTCCTGTCCTGTGCTCCCGTGCCGTTGTCCCTGTGCCGTCCTGTCCCTGTGCTTCCCTGTGCCTCCCTGTGTCTCCCTGTGCTTCCCTGTGCCTCCGTCCTGTCATCCTTTCCTGGCTTTCCTTCTTTTGTGCCTCCCTGTGCCGTCCTGTCCCTGTGCCGTCCTGTCCCTGTGCCTTCCTGTGCCGTCCTGTCCCTGTGCTTTCCTGTGCCGTCCTGTCCCTGTGCTGTCCTGTCCCTGTGCTTTCCTGTGCCGTCCTGTTCCTGTGCTGTCCTGTCCCTGTGCTTTCCTGTCCCTGTGCTTTCCTTTTTTCCCCCTTTTCCTTTTGCGTCCTGCCCCTGGTTTTCCTGTGCGTCCTGTCCTGTGTGTCCTGTCCCAGTGCTTTCCTGGCCGTTTTCCCCTTTTGGTCCTTCCGTCCTCCTTCCCCTGTCTTTCCTGCCCCTGTCCCTTTCCGTGCGCCCTTTCCCCTGTGCCTTCCTGTCCCTGTGCTTTCCTGCCCCTGCGTGTCCTGTCCCTGTGCTTTCCTTTTGCCCTCTGTCCCTTTCTGTCCTTCCCTGGGGCCCCCCTGTCCCGTCCGCCCCTTCCCTGTGGCCTTTCCTTTGCGTCCTGCCCCTGTGCCTCCTGTCCTTTGTCCGCCTTCCTGTGCCCGTTTTTCCTGTGGCCCTTCCCTGTGTTTTCTTCCCTGTGTTCCCCCTGTTTCCTTTTGCCTTGCTTTTCCTGCCTTTGCGTCCCTGCCCCGTCCCTCCTGCCCTGTGCGTCCTGTGCTCCTCCCCCCTGTGTTTTCCCGGCCCCCCTTCGTCCCCTGTGCTTCCCTGTGCCGTCCTGTCCCTGTGCTTCCCTGTGCCGTCCTGTCCCTGTGCCTCCTGCCCTGGTTCCTTGTGCTTTTTTGCCCGGGGGTTTCCTGTCCCTGTGCTTCCCTGTGCTGTCTTCCTGTGCCCCCTTTTCCTGTGCTTTCCTGTCCCTGTCCTTTTCCCTTTTTGGTCCTGTCCCTTCTTTCCTTGCCTCCTGTCCCTGTGCTTTCCTGCCCCTGCGTGTCCTGTCCCTGTGCTTTCCTGCCCCTGCGTGTCCTGTCCCTGTGCTTTCCTGCCCCTGCGTGTCCTGTCCCTGTGCTTTCCTGCCCCTGGTGTCCTGTCCCTGTGCTTTCCTTTCTCTGTTCTGTCCTGTCTTCGGGCTTTCCTGCCCCTGCGTGTCCTGTCTCAGTTTTTGCTCCCCCTGTGTTTCTATGGCTTTTTTCTGCCCTGCTCCGTTTTTCCCCCCGTGTCTTTTCAGTTCTTTTGTATAAAATAGGGAGGGGGAAAGGCAATGTGACTCCAACTCACCAGATGGATCGGGTCTTATGTTCTTCGTCCTGTGCCCTCCTGGCTCCGCACCTATGGGCATCTTGGCAAGGATATTGGGCAGGTAAACAGCAGTGGGATTGTGTTTTGTGGGAAAATTTTCAGTAAAAAAAATTTTAAATAAGTTGAAATTGAAAAAAAAAATTATAAAATTTAGATCCCGAAAAATCCCCCCCTCACCGCCGGTGAAATTACAGTATCTACAAAAGTAAATACACCCCCCCTTTTTTTAAAAAATTGTATTAAAATATTTTCCTGGGACAACACTGAGGATCTGACCCTTTGATACAATGTAAAGAGTCGTGTCGGCTTGTATACGGGGCCCTCAAATAACTCATCAGGGGATCAATGTTAAACTGTTGGCAACAAAGGGGAGGACCCCTAAATAAAAACAAAAGTGGGGGACATCCTAGGGACAAAGGACAAAAAGTGCCCAAAATGTTAATATTTTTGTGTGCCCCCATTATTTCCCAGCGGTCCTTATTTCTTGGGGATGGAGGTCCTAAGGGTTACAAGTTTCAGCCCCTGGAATCCCTTCCCTTTTTCCCCCTTGGACATCACGGAGCTGGGGATGGTAAGGAAAATTGCGTCCTCCACCTTCTGTTTTTGGGGGGCCCCACAGATCTCCCCTAGGGTTAGGGGCTGGAGACACTTGGGCCCGTCCGCACCTTTACCTCATTTCTTTACAAGGGGAGTGGTGTCTGGAGGTGTTGGGGGTGTAAACCTGTTGGAAACTGCCCTTTCAGCCCCGAAGGGGGGGGGATCATGCTCGCTTCAGGATGCAAGTAATGTTTGGATATGGTTCCCTCAATGATCTGTAGGCTCCCCACAGCCAGCGACTTTTTGCAGCCCCAAACCATGGACACTCCCACCCCCATGCTTGGGTGTAGGAGACACACTTGTCTTTGTCCCCCACCTGGTTGCCGCCACACACGCTTGACACCATTGAAAACCCAAAAAAGTTTTCTTGGTCCCCATCAGTGCAAGGGCTAGCTTCCCGCAATCATTGCCCTTGTTGCTTGTCTTCAGCAAACTGCAACTTTTTTTTGCAAACATTTTAGGAGAGGCTTCCTTCTGGGACACAGGGCATGCAGGGAAATTTTAAAGCATGTGTGGTATATGGGGCTACGGCTGACCCCCCCCGCCCCTGTAACCTCTGAACAATTTAAGGGCCCCATCATTTGGATATGAGCTGAGAGTGCCCCAGCTTTTTTGGTCGACCATGGGTTTGGGCCCGTTCTGGGGGAACCTGTTTTTGTTAAACCCCTTTTTATGGTCTTTGGGCCCCCGCGCTGCAGTCATTTTCGGTGTAGGCATTTCTTTAGCCTCGACCATCTTTTTGTAAATTTAAACATTTCTTTTTTTAGACCTTAAAAATTTTTGCATGAGGGCCACGTTTAACCTCCAGTGAGCAGTATCAGAGACTGTGAGAGCGATAACACCAAATGTAACACACCTGCTCCCCATTGACACTTATACCTTAAAACACTATTAAATCACATGACACCGTGGAGGAAAATGGACAAATTGTGCCCAATTTGCCATTTTCACTTAGGGGTGCACTAATTTTTGTTGTCACTTAGGGGTTCACTCACTTTAGTTGCCAGCGGTTTACACAATAATATGAGGGGTGTACTTACTTTTGTGAGATCCTATATATCATCAGGGTAGGGGTGGCTCCCAACAAATTATACAGACCTCAAGCTTCTTCTCATACAAGATGAGGCCCACTAATATAATATTATATGTGCGACTTCAGACACATCCAGAACCGCAGTCACAAATCTGCCACCTTCTCTTCTAAGTTCTAAGGCTGCAGAGTATTTCAGCTCTGCCACATTCTCTGATGCCTCTTAAGAATTCAACTAGTTCAGGTGATTTCCTTAAAAGTACAACAAATACAAAGCCTGAGGCCGTCACTCATCAGCTCCTATATGTGAACTGTGCGGCAAATAGTCCTGAAAGGAAAGCATTGTCGTCTGATACCTATTGTTTAGGAGACCTGGAATACGGAGTCATTAGGGTTTTGGCAAAATAACTTTTTTTTGTTTTATTCTAAATGTAACATCATCAGTGTAAACCAGAGTTCATATTCTCTATGGGCTGTGACTACTGCCCTCATCTATCTGCAAGAAAATTACTACTGTTGTACTGTCCTTTATGTACAAGAATATAACTACTATAATACTGCCCCCTATGTACAAGAATATAACTACTATAATACTGCCCCATATGTACAATAATATAACTACTATAATACTGCCCCCTATGAACAAGAATATAACTACTATAATACTGCTCCCTATGTACAAGAATATAACTACTATAATACTGCCCCCTATGTACAAGAATATAACTACTATAATACTGCCTCCTATGTACAAGAATGTAACTACTATAATACTGCTCCTATGTACATATAATACTGCCCCCTATGTACAAGAATATAACTACTATAATACTGCCCCCTATGTACAAGAATATAACTACTATAATACTGCTCCTATGTACAAGAATATAATTACTATAATACTACCTCTATGTACAAGAATGTAACTACTATAATACTACCTCCTATGTACAAGAATATAACTACTATAATACTGCCCCCTATGTACAAGAATATAACTACTATAATACTGCCCCTATGTACAAGAATATAACTACTATAATACTGCTCCTATGTACAAGAATGTAACTACTATAATACTACCTCCTATATACAAGAATGTTACTACTATAATACTGCTCCCTATGTACAAGAATATAACTACTATAATACTGCCCCCTATGTACAAGAATATAACTACTATAATACTGCCCCTATGTACAAGAATATAACTACTATAATACTGCCCCCTATGTACAAGAATATAACTACTATAATACTGCCCCCTATGTACAAGAATATAACTACTATAATACTGACCCCTATGTACAAGAATATAAATACTATAATACTGCCAAAATGTTCAAGAATATAAATACTATAATAATGACTCCTAGTAAAGAATATAATACTTAAAACTGTCCTTTGTAAAAGAATATAATACTATCATACTGCCCCCATGTACAAGAATATAACTACAAAAATACTCCTCTATGTTCAAGAATATAACTATATATTGACTCCTATGAAAAGAATATAAAACTTAATACGCCCCTATGTACAAGAAAAAAATCTATAATACTGCTCCTTTTGGTACAAGAAAATACTTTAAACTGTCCGTGTTGAAAAAAATATGAGTAGTTTCTGGGCTCACTGCTCAGAAAACTATACATGTATAAAATTTTTTGTGTGGAACAGGGGGGAATTTGGCCCTTAAGTGTGAAAGGTGACTTTCTCCTCGGAAGAGAACCCCCCTTTTATTTCTTAGACACGGGTGGGGGTCCGGGTGGTCTGGGTCTTTTAAATGTACACCTCTCCTGGCTCACAGGGGTCTTAATATAGAGCAGAGATCGCTTTCCACGCTATATTCGTATCGGTGGGCGGTCGTATTTCTCCTTGGGTAAGGTAATGTTCCTTGTCAGAGGGATTAGCTGCAGACTCAGGGTTTCCACACACGCCATGAAATCTTCAGTGAGAAAATATTAGGTAATCGCTCAAGTAGCAACCCCGTAAATTTTATTTTTAAATAGTAGCCTGTGACCCCCTGTAACAAGCATGCTGTGAAATACGGACCACCGTTAGCAGCAAAACCGTGTGGACAATCAACCTTTAACCAGGGAATGCTGGGAATTGTAGTCTTACAGTTTGGAGACTTCTGGGGGACCCAAGATATTGCTTTTTACCTCTGCAATGGAGTCACTGACAAACGTGGGAACCATGTGTTACCTAGACAGCGACTGGTGGTCAGGGGCACACGAAAGTCAATTGATAACTAAGCTCCGCTCCGGAATCGTAAGACTCCCTGTCTGTTCCGGAGAACGTTAAAGGGGTGACTCCACATAGACATTGAATCTATCCATGGGGGCTCTAAATTTTTTCTATGGGAGTTTCGAGTACAGCTGAACCACCCATAGACATTACATTTCTGGGTGATGATCATTTCACTCTCTACGGCCACTTAAAATGTGTGCAGTCAGGGGGGAGGCTTGGGTGCGCAGAGGGAGGCTCTCCACCGAGAAGACAGGGACAGTTTATTATTGTCCCTGTCTTTTCAATCATTGGATATACAATACTCAATGGGCGCTATATATACAGCTGTGCAGGAAGCCTTTCGGGTTCATTACCCCGGCAGTCATGTGATCGTTGGGGCTCAGTATTGCAGTGTGTGGGGCTTATCAGATAATCATCTCTGCAGTCAGTGCCGGGGGCTATACCTCCTGAAAGTCAGCAAAAAAAAAATATAAAAATGCCTTTTTCTGACTTTTAGGGGAGCAAAGTATGTAATATAAAATTGAAAAAACAAACAAAAAAAAACCCCAAAAACAAAAACCCCGAAAATCCGAACCCGAACTTTTTTTCCCCTACCCCCCAAACCCAAATGAAAACTTTATATTGCCCGTATATAAAGGTCTGTATGGAAAAAGTGACTCAAATTAAATTTTCTTTCACCCTTTTTTGTTCGAAAAAAAAAAAATAAAAAATGTTTTAAAACTTTTTTTTTTTACCATTTTTCTGTTCCCCGTACAGGGGAGGCCTGTGTTCCTTCA
>JAODAL010085395.1:0-10600 GCA_025379985.1 Phyllomedusa bahiana
TTAAAAAAGATAAGTAAAATTAAGTTTTAACAGGGATTATTATTTGCAGTGATATATTGGTATAAATCCTCTGTTCATATAGAATTAGCAGTCAAAGCAGCCAACAGCCTGCTTTGACTGCAGCCTTGATATACAGACTTGTAGCCCTACTCTAGGTCCCCAGGGCTGACTGTGGAGTTAGCCTTAGATATACTCGTATATACTCGAGTATAAGCCGAAAAATGTGCTGAAAAATCCGACCTCGGCTTATACTCGAGTCACTGTTGGCGCTCGGGGGCTGCGATGGCCCGACTCCTCAGGGAGGGCATATAGCTGATTGCCGAGTACAGCCGACAGGGTCCGGGCACTGCGGTGGCCCGTGCGCTGTCGGCGATCTCTTCACCTGTATGCGACTACTCTTGAGCGCATACAGGTGAAGAGATATCACTGCGGAGCAGAGAGCGACCGCTCCCTACTCCGCAGTGGACTCCGGGTGGCCGCAGACTTGCGGCTGTCTGATGTTTCCGGCACAGGCAGCATGTGTCATCACGCTGCATGCGCGGCCTTATGACATCACGCACTCTGTGCTGGCGAGAAGACAGAGCGGAGCGCCCGGGAGGCAGAGCGGCAAGGGAGCGAGGTAGGTGCTGTACTTGTTTTTTTTGTTTTTTTTAAATAACCCTATGGGGACATAACCCTGCCTATAGCTACCTATGGGGACATAGCCCTGCCTATAGCTATCTATGGGAACATAAACCTGCCTGTAGCTACCTATGGGGACATAACCCTGCTTATAACTATCTATGGGGACATAACACTGCCTGTAGCTACCTATGGGGACATAACACTGCCTGTAACTACCTATGGGCACATAATCCTGCCTGTAACTACCTATGGGGACATTATCCTGCCTTTAACTACCTATGGGGACATAACCCTGCTTGTAGCTACCTATGGGGACATAACCCAGCCTATAGCTACCTATGGGGACATAAACCTGCCTATAACTACTTATGGGGACATAAACCTGCCTATACCTACCTATGGGGACATAAACCTGCCTATGGTGACAGATACCTGCTTATTATCGGCCTATGGGGACATATACCTGCCTATGGAGGACATTAAACTGCCTATGTAATTTTATTGGTATCTATTTTTATTTTTGAAATTTACCAGTAGCCGCTGCATTTTACACCCTAGGCTTATACTCTAGTTAATAAGCTTTCCTGTTTTTTTTGTGGCAAAAGTAGGTGCCCAGCTTATATTCGGGTCGGCTTATACTCGATTATATACAGTATATGCTCTCCTTTGCATCCATTTCAAATATAATGGAGGAATACTAAAGCTAAGCAGTAACTATTTGCCACCATACAGTGTGTGAACGACTTACAGACGCTGTTATATCACATATTATTGCCATGTTGGATCTTTCTCCTCACTGGGCTAGTGGACAGAGCTACAATTGTAGGCGCGCTCTCTGAAAACTACATGTCCCACAATAGCCACTTCCTCCCAGCTGAGCTATAGATTCTATATAAACATCAAATTTATATATATATATATTAGGGGTTTAGAAATTTTGTAGCAATTTTCAAGGAAATTTCCAAAAGATTTTTTTATGGACCAGTCCAGTTCTGAAGAAATTTTGAGGGGCCTATATATTATAAGGGGTCATAAATGACTCCATAAATTAAGTTTGTTAACCATATAGGCGTTTCATAGGAATTAAAGCAAAATGAAGGTGAAATTTCAAACTTGCATTTTTTTTGAAGATTTTAGTGCACACAGCAACGTGAAAATGCCATCCAAAACCAACAGCATTTTCACATTGCTGAACTGCGCTCCATCGCCCTTTTTGGTTTTTTTTGCCGGCAACCCAGTGTATTGGGGCTGTGGGAATCCAATGGCGGTCAGGCGGAATATACAACATGTTCTATATTCCGACGGACGGACTGCGGTGTAGGTCTCCCTCAGTAAAAAATCTGTGCTGTGTAGACTACAGCACAGATTTTCTATTGAGCGCTACACAGCACGTGTTTTCGGCGGATTCTAAATACTGAATCTGCTGAAAGGGATATCCTATATATGGCCCTATTGCGCTATTTGACTCAACCACAAGCAGGCCCGGACTGCCCATAGGGCAAACCGGGCATTTGCCCGGCAGGCTGTTGGGATCTGGGCCGCAGTGCCGGATCGGAGCGCCCACCGAGGGGACCGGAGTTTCCCCCGGCGGGCCCCGAGTGCCGCCTGGCGCACGTTCAGGGGCCGCAACGGTCGCATATGCGACCGGACCCCTGTGCCAGGGGGCCGACAGGCCCCCCTCGCCACCTGGCTGCACGGCCGGGTCACAGACCCAGCCATGCAGCCATCACGGCCGCCGCCTGTACCGTGCGGTGCAAGCAGCAGCCGAGGCTGAACAGCTGGGTTCTTCTGATCCTATCTGTTCAGCTCCCAGGAGGCCGCGGGGCAGATGCGTGATGTGATGACATCATCGCGCACCCGCTCCGTGTCCCGCACACTGCTGCCAGCAGCCGCTCCAGGCAAAGACAGAAGAGGAAGCAGAGACATCAGGTAAAAGTATTGTTTTTTTATTTTTTTAAACTACTAGCCCTGCCTACCTATATACTGCCCCTGCCTGCTGCCTATATACTGCCCTGCCTGCTACCTATATACTGCCCCGCCTGCTACCTATATACAGCCCTGCTTGCTACCTATAAACAGCCCTGCCTGCTACCTATATACTGTCCCGCCTGCTACCTATATACAGCCCTGCCTGCTGCCTATATACAGCCCTGCCTGATACCTATATACTGCCCTGCCTATCTATAAGTGGCCCTGCCTGCTTATATACTGGCCCTGCCTGGCTACATAGTGGCCCTGCCTGCCTATATACTGGCCCTACCTACCTATAAGTGTCCCTCTCTGCCTATATACTGGTCCTACCTGGCTATATACTGGCCCTGCCTGCCTACATACTGGCCCTGCCTGCTTACATACTGGCCCTGCCTGGCTACTTACTGGCCCTGCCTGTCTACATACTGGCCCTGCTTGCTAATTACTGGCCCTACCTGGCTAATTACTGCCCTGGCCCTACCTGGCTAATTACTGAGGGCAGCCCTAGCTAACTGGCTAGTTACTCACCCGCCCGGCCGGTTTCCCTGACTTGTGTGGCCGCGGCCGCACAGTCAGTCAGCAGCTGCACGCTCTACCTGGGGTCTCTACCTGGCTACAGAGGGGGCTCTACCTGGCTACAGAGGGGGCATCTACTTGGCTACAAGGGGGTATCTACTTGGCTACAAGGGGCATCTACCTGCCTGTAAGGGGCAATACCTGGTTATGGGGGGCTACTACCTGGCTATAAGGGCACTACCTGGCTAGAGGGGGCATCTACCGGGCTTTCTTCCAAAGCTGTTATGCAGTTAGGGGGAGTGGGTGGGGCTTTTTGAAGGGACGTGGCACACGCTACGGGCGCCGCCCTCTTCAATCTCCTGCTTTTCCACTTTCAAAAGTTGGCAACTATGATATATATATATATATATATATATATATATATACATACATATATATTGTGAGCGTACACAGCTCCAGGTTCACAGCATAAGTCCTTCAGGCATCGAGACAGAGGCAGTCATAGGGTGCAAGTGGTTCTCTCTGTATGTTTATTTTCCAAAAACAAATGTATGGCAACAAACACAGCAAAAAGGGTTAAAAAAACCAAAGGGTGAACACCTAGTCTTCTGAGCACTTACTGTACATAGGCATAGTTCCCTCACTAACACCTTAGTATCAACATAGATAACGGTTTAGCAGACACAGGCCTCCTCCAGTGCAACCATCTCCAGCTCAAATTGTAGACTGTAGCTGTAGCCAACACCCAGTCAGCTTACCTGCTGACCTTAAATAGGCCAGGTAAATCCTGGCATGGAACATGGGGAGTGAGCACCCACCCTACTCTTTGCTTACTCCTAATGAAAGGCAGACCCGGGATTGCTGAAAGCCATACTAACATACAGCTAAACATATGTCAATAGCCTGTACTGTTGACACCTATCTAACTTTGACCTTTCATTCCACCACGGCTCCTTACCTTGGTGGCATGTTTCTGGACTTCTAAAGGTGTATGTCCTGAACCTGGCTGGGATATAGATACTATTGCAGACCTTCCCGGCTGCTACCTTACATATCCCCTCACTCTGCTCAGACCTGTGGGGTGGAGCACCTTGTGCCATGAATTTATGCACTTGGGACAATGCGTCTTCGTTGGCTTGTTGTGACCCGGGGCAATGTTCTACAGAGAACTTAAAGTCCTTTAGGGCCTGGAACCACCGGGTCACCCTTGCATTCTTCCCTTTGTTTTGGGCCATCAGCTTTAGAGAAGAATGGTCCGTGATCACTCTAAATGGTCTACCTATCAGGTAGTAGCGCAGAGACTCGACAGCCCACTTAAGAGCCAGGCACTCTCTTTCGACTATTGCATAATTTTTCTCAGCTACCGACAGCTTCCTGCTGAGGTACACTACGGGGTGTTCTTTCCCCCTCAATTAGCTGCAACGGGACAGCCCTAAACCACCTCAGAAACATTGCTTGGAATAAACTCCTTTTTGAAGTTTGACACGATGGTTTCGGGTCTCTTACAGAGACCTTTTTTAAATTTTTTAAAGTTGTTTAGTCTCCAGTTCCTCCCACCCCGTGGACTTTTTCCCTTTTGTGAGGTCTATCAAAGGGGTGCTATGGAGGGGAAAATTGGGGGAATCTCCTATAGTACCCCCCCCAATTTCCTAAAAGGGGCGGGCCTTTCTTTGAGACCGGGTTTACCAAATTTTTGATTTCCTCAATTTTGTCCTTTGGAGCTTGATACCCCCCCCCCAAATGAAATCCCGAGATAGCGGGGCCTCTTTAACCTTGCACACTTTTTGGGGGGTTGGGGGTTAAACCTGCTGCCCTTAGGAATCCGGACTCCTGCACTTGGTTGGTGGGATTTCTGTGCAAAAATTCCCCCACTATCCAAATATGCAGCTGAAAATTTTCTTTAGGGGGCTGAAAAGGGAGATCCACCTCCTGGGCCCAAAAGGGGGAAAGGAAAAAACTACAAAAATGTCCTTGGGGTAAAAAAAAGGTTTTTTTGGGCCTGTTTTTGGGGAACCTGCAGTACCTTTGGTGAGGTTACGTGTGAATGTTTTGGGGTCCCATGGGTAGGATACATTTTGATATTTTTTTAGTTCGAAAATAATTACAAATAAAATTACCATCTGATTTGGGTTGAGCACTAAGGCTCGACCACCCCTTTGGGACTCCTCTATGACCCTAGGGCAACTTTTTTACCTTTTCTGCGATTGCTTTTCTGTGCTCGGGGCCCTGTATTGGGTTAAATAACTTTTTTCCCCCCCCTCTTAATTATGTCATGTTTAATGCCCCAGTGCGAATTGGCAGTTCGAAAAAGGGGCCCGTTGGTTCCCTTTGTAGGAACTCTCTGACTTCCGGCTGGCTTTGAAAAACCGGAATAGGACAGGGGGTAACTTTGTTTTTGGTATCCCTTGTTCACTTTGCGCTTGAGCTTTACGGTGCTTCCCGGGGGGTGATTAGGTTTACGTGGGATATTTGTAAGGTCTCCTTTTTTGGCGGAACCCTTAAATTTACCTCTTAAACCCCCTTTTTTATTATAAGGTCCCCCATTTTTGAGGGAATTTCTTTCGACCATTGGTAGAGTATTAAATCAGGCACCCGACTGAAAAACCTGACCCTTTCCCGACCCCGTTGTAACCTGGGTTGGTTTCCCGGGCCGCTGCATTTTTTTTCTTGACTATGACAGAACTGTCGTGATTCTGTCCTGCATTCGGCAAAGTGCTTTATCAATTTATATGGGGTAGTTTCCTTTCCCCGGTCTCTTTGTCAAAGAGTCCCTCTGATGTTCCCTAAGGGCTCAAAAGGTAGAAACTGTGGACTTTGGGGCACCTCCCATATGGGAACATTAGGTAGGGGAGTAGGCGGTCTCTTTCTCTCCCACCCTTGCCCAACCCCCTTTCTAAGAAACCCCTTCAGTATCGCTTGTTAAAAGTATGGGTTTTAAAATTTTAAAACCTCTCCCCCGACCACAGTCTAGGTATGATATACAGAGGAGGGAAGGGGAGTAATGTTAGCGCCAGCGGGTTTTCCCTTTGGGCCCATTTAGAAAATAAGGGGGGGTCCCCTTTGTAGTTGGGAAACCCCTTTGGGGTCCCAGTGCGGGTAAACATCGGGAAACAGTTTTTTTTGAAATGCCTTTCGAGGAGGTTTTTTCCTGGGGGGGAGGGCCCTGGGATAGCGGGGGGATAGTCAAGGACCACTAATATGGGGTAAATGCCCCCCCTTCCCATTAGGAAAGCCCCCCCAAAACCTGCCGTTTTCCGCTCAAGGGGACCTCTTTTAATCGACAGAGGAATTAGGGGGCCCCGGAAAATGGGGGCGTTAATGGGGCGTTAATTTGGCAAAACGGGCAAGACTGGAAAAATTTCCTCAATCACCCTAAAAACCCCAGGGCCGAAAGAAGTTATCCCCAAACCCCTCTCCCCGATTTTCCACCCCTAAATTTTCCCCCCACCACCATGGGAGTGGGCTAGCTACAAAACCCTGCAGACTTTTGGGGACCTAGGTACCCCCAATTTCCCACCCCCTGGGCTGGCGTTTTTTTTTCCCCCGGTATAACGGGTATTTTGCCCGAAAAAGGAAGTAGAAACCCTTCCCCCCCTCTTCCGGGGTTCCTTTGTATTCCCTTTAAACCGTTTTTCCAAGCTTTTTCCCAAAAGTTTGGACCCCTCACCCCCTCAGAAACCAAATTTTCCCCTCGATCCCCGGAAGGGAAGCCCCACTTTTGCTCAGGGGGGTTTTTCCTCTGGTCTCCCCCCGGGGCTAAAAAGGGGAAAAAATATCTTTTTTCCCCCCCTTGGCCCTTGTGGGAAACCCCTTGCCCTTTTACTTTATCCCCTTTTACAAACTAAATACTTAAACACTTTTTTCCCCCATAAGCCCCAAAACAAGGGAAAGTCAAAAAGGCCTAGAATCACACTGTTTTGTAAGCCCCCGCCACAATGGCCAGCTTATTTTGTGGGGGCCCGCAGGGAGTCTCCTAGGGTTTTTTTAAAAAGGTTTTGGTGGTGGGATAGCCCTTTGGTGTCGCCGTGTATACAGCCCCACCCCCCCCGATGGGGGGTTTTTTGGGTTGGTCGAGCCCCCCACCGGACTTGTACCAGGGTCACCAAATTTCCCCGGAGTCCATGGAGTTTGGGGACGGCGTGCCCTTTAATTTTTGATGGTCCCATACCCGCCATCACTGCCAAAATTTGGCAGGAGTGGGTTATGCCAGTTTTGGGAAAATTTAGCGCCAAACCCTCAAAACAACATTCCTATTTCCCCCCCAAGGGTTGGACGCGTGTTTGCAAATTTTGTCAAAAGTCCATTACCCCCGCCACCGGAAAAGGGGGCCCCGGGCTCGGGTGAAAGGTCCTTTTTTGGGGGGGGAAAACCTTTCCCCCTTTTTTTCACCCAAAGGGTGACCCTCTCCCTCGGGGGACTTTTACTTTCTCTTTTTGGGAAAGGGACATTCTTCCCCCTGTGGCGGGGGAAGGATGCAGTCCCTGGAGAAGCTCTTCTGTTGCGCTGTAACATTCCACAACGGAGACCAGCTCGTCCAGACTTTTGGGGTCTGTGTTTACCCCACACACCGCTGTAGCCTCACCGAAAAGGGCCCGCCATAAAGCAATCACATAGCCCCGCTCAATAAAGGGCAGATGTAAGACCTTGGTTGTAGCCACTTGCTGGTGAGGTGGAATAGGTCATACATTTGTGACCAAGCTGACTTTGCTGGATCGAACCCCCAGGTGTAGACTCTCTGGGCCTGGACCGCCAGGGTAACCTCCAGTCGGGCTAGTATCTCCCCTTTCAACTTGGTGTAATCCCTGGCATCTTGAACCCCCCCAGGTTTTTAAGTAGGGGTTTCTGTGGTTCACCTGTTAGAAAAGGGGGCCAAATCAGTCCTGGGGGGTGTCTCTCTCTGGGGATTTCTCAAAGGTTCCGGATATGCCCTTATGCATCGTCTTGGCCCACTTTGTGCAGGGCGTGTGGCCCCCCCGTTTAAAGGGGCGCAAACTGCCCCCCTGCCCGGAACCCCCCGGGCTTGTGGGTTTTGGGTTGGAGGGTGCGCTGTAGAGCCTAGTTCACCCGTTGCTTCCCCTTTCACCCGCTTTATGGTCTCTATTAACGGGATTGGTCTCTGCTTGGGGCCCCAAAAGGGCTCCTTGTGGGCTTTTTTTTCTGGGGTTGCCGCCATCAGTGGAGGTTGGTGTTGGCCCCGGAACAGTTTTTTTTTCACCAGTATCCATTTTTTGTCTCTGCTTGTTGCACCTTTTCCGCTTTTTTTTCCCGGGCATATGCTAGTAAACCCCTTTTTCTGCCGTCTCTTTAAAGTTTGCGTCTCTTTTTAATAAGCCCCATCCTTTCCCCCATATGGAGCGTAAAAAAGCTTTCCGGGGTCACAACATAGGTTTTCCTTTAGGGTCAGACAGAGGCAGTTAAAAGATGGAAACGGTTCCCTTTTCCCTTGTTTTTTTTTCCCAAAAAAAAAGCGTATGGCAACAAGCACAGCAATAAGGGTGAACAAAAAATCTGCTCATCTGAGCAATTACTGTACATAGGTCTAGTTTCCTCACTCCTTTGTAAACAACCCAAAATACAGTGTAAACAGGGCCTGGCCCTCCCCATTGCAACCCCTCCAGGGTCAAAAGGTTGACTGTAATTGTAGCCAAAACCCAGTCACAAAACCCGGGTGACCCCTTTAAAAAGGGCCCAAAAAAACCTTGGCCCGGAAAAATTTGGGGGTATGCACCCTCCTAAAACTTTGCTTACTCCCAATTAAAAAGGGGGAAGCCAGTAACAAAACGGGTAAAGTATGTCAACAGCCTGTACTGTTGACACCTATCTAAGTTTGGTCTTTCATTCCCTCAAGGCTCCTTACCTTGGTGGCATGTGTCTGGACATTTAAAGGTGTATGTCCAGAGCCTGGCTGGGATATAGATACTTCCCGGCTCCTGCCTTACTATATATATATATATATTTATTGTGAGCTTTAGCGGCTCTGGGATTGTGACTCAGGCAGCGACAGAGACGGATTCCAGGTGTAAAAATACAGGGCCTCTATATTTTATTAGCAGCAAACAGAAATACGAGTGCAAGGTATGCACAAACATAAACAAAACAAACGTCTGCCCGTCTGGGCTCTAACTAACATAGACCAACTTACTGACAGCCTGTAAGTTTTCCCTGCTGGTTTTCCAGGATGTCTCCACCCAAGACTTAAAGGTAGTAAGGGGTTGTAACCAACTTAGTCAGCTTACCTGCTGACTTATATACTCCAGGTAAATCCCGGAGTGGAACCATGGGGAGTGAGCACCCACCCTGCTCTATGCTCACTCCCAATGAAAGGCCAACCCAGGAAATGGCTGGAAGCCATGCTAACATATTACACATGTTAAACATATGTCGACAGTCTGCACTGTCGACACCTATCTAATATTGGCCTTTCATTCCCCCAAGGCTCCTTACCTTGGGGACATGTGTCTGGACATGGAAAGGTGCATGCCAGGACCCTGGCCGGGATGTAAACTCCATTTTACACCCTTCCTGCTGTTGCCACCTTACAATATAATATATATATATATATATATATATATATATATATATAATATATATATATATATATATATATATATACACACAGAGTGACAAAAAGTGGTTGCCTGTTTCTGCCACTAGGTGGAGTCGTCCTGGTAGAGACGTACCACCAAGAGCCGACTCTTGGTGGGGGAAGCCAAGGGTTATCTGTAAGCAACACTAGGTTGCTTACAGCTGTATGTATCATGGCTGATATCCAGCCATTAAGGGTTGTCTTCCCCGGAACAGCTGCAGATGGGTGGGAGGCTGTTCCCGCGGCCCAGGTCTCCAGGTTCCATGTCGGATGTTGGGCCAGGCCCGGGATGGCTAGAAAAAGCCTGTCTCTTCAAGTGATCGGGGGGGCGTGCTCTGCCATCTGCAGTTTAGAGTGGCAGTGGAGCTTGCAGGAAGCTCTGGCCCCCGAGGCTTAGGGAAAGCCGGAACCCAGTAGGAGACTGGGTGAAATATAAGTGGCGGTGTTGTGGCGCTGGACAGTAGGTCCAACTCATGTTAGAGAGGGTTCTCTACTTTAGGTAGTGGCTAGACGACCGAGGTTTTGTTTGTTTATTGTGTATCTGTATCCTGAGCCTCCATAAAGCTGGCTGAGGCCAGGATTAAACTGAAGTCTTGTGTCCGAGTGCCAATTCACTTACCAAAGCGGCGATCCAGGAGCCAAGTACCCCCCAGGACGGTCCCGGAGGGCGTACAAGCGTGAGTGAGGCGCTACATATGGTGGAGGATGCGGGCATAGTTGGCACAGACTGGGCAAGTTTTGGCACAACTGAATTGATGCAGAATTGGCACGTGTGAAAGTGCATGGGACTGCTGCAGCAAAATTTAAAGGGCCAGCAGCCTGTGTTCACGGTGAAGCAAAAGACTGTTGTGCTGCCTGCATAAACTGGGGAGAAATGATCAAAAACCTTGAGCCCTCAATTGC
>JAODAL010085396.1:0-10600 GCA_025379985.1 Phyllomedusa bahiana
CCTTTGACATCAAAAAAATTTTAAAAAGGTATAAATGGAAACTTTTTTTCATAAAACCGGTAAATTGGGTCTTTTACAGCTCCTCACCAAAAAAAACCGCAAAATGACCTTTTGGAACTGAAAAAAAAATTGCAGTAAAAATGATCATTTAAAATTTTTTTTTTTTTAAAGGGGAACATTTCTGTTTAAGAGGAATGTGAAGTAAGGGAATAATCGTGACCTCGGAAATTTGGGGCCACAACCCCAGATCATCCCTTTCATCTCTGAAAGAAAAAGATCCACATGGTCAGGGGAAAGGGCCGGGTGGTTTGTCTTTTTAATACTCCCCACTACTAAGGTCGCCAGATATACGCGGGGGTTTCGGGGCAGGACAAACCCTATCGGGCGAGCGAGCTCGGCCCTTCATCCATTTTGGATCCCCAAAGTTTGGGTCTGGAAACATATCCAAAAACACAGTGTTGAGACGCAGATAGTCGTGCACCATGATTTTAACCGGGGTCTCTGTGCTCTATTTCCCCTCATTACGCATTGTGGGTGGTAAAAAAGGATTGCCAGGGTCATCCATTAGGCTTCTGCCACAATGCCGATGCTGCGGCTACTTGCAATCTACTGCGTCACTTCGACGTTGGCCCACTGGGGCATTTGAAGAACGTAAGCAGACCAAAATTCTCCATTGATCAATCACACATCCCAAATTTCTGTTTTACTCTCTATTTTTGGGTGGAAGGAAATGCTGAGTTCGCTTTGAAAAGGGGGTCGGGGAGGGGGGCCACCCCCAGAACTGTTTTTTTTTGAGGGCCTTAATGCAGGTTTTTTTGGGGGGAAAAGGGAGCATCCAGATCAAAAAGGTTTGACCTTATTTCCAAACCTCTGGGTCAGGCATACAAACGACTTCTTCATTTTCCCCCCGCCTCAAAACCATGCCAACCTTTTCCAAGGGAGGACCGGTAACTCAGTGTCCGGAAACCTCATCCTCCTCCTCCGCTTCCTTTTCCTCACTTTAACACAAACCCCGCTTGCCCCCGTGATTACCCCAAGTGAGGCGCCGCCCCCCCCACCCTGGACCCCCCAAACCCCCGCCTAATGAAACCATAAAATTTAAAACGTCGAACCTTCGGATTCACAAAGAAATGGCCTGTTTCCGCATCGTGCTTTCCCCTCCATCGCTGTGGACCCTGTTTCAATGTCCAACCCTTTTCCAGAAATAAATCACCACAATGCCATGCTGACAAAGCATTTTCCGCACTGACCATTTTGGGGGGTTTTCAAAAATCACAAGGATGTGCAGACCCCTTTCACCCTGCTCTTTTCTCGTGGCTCAACAACCCAGGGCCGCACCCCTGCTTTTTTCAGGCCATATATGCATAATGGCATTGGCTGCTGCCACAATCACGGAGCATTGGAGGGGGGAATTCCCCGTTTGCCACGTCAAAAATGAAATAGTTGACGGGGAGGCTGAGCTGACGCTGTAATGCAGCCAGGCGGAACGAAGCAGGGTGTGAACGGCGAAAGTGTGAGCTCAGACCTCGAGCCTCCCTCAGCAGGCAGTCCAGACCCGGGTAGCGCTTTAGAAATTTCTGGACGACGAGGTTCATGACGTGTGACATGACAGATCTTAAGGGCGGCCAGCAGATTTCGTCCGTTTATCGCACACCACCTTGCCTGGCACAAGGTTTCTTGAAACCCAGCCAGCGCTCGGTCTCGTTGCGAAGACAAGACAGATTAATTTCAACAGGGCCCTGGTTTCTTGGGCACGTGATGCCACCAGTGGACCTTGGGGAAAGAACCTGCACCACCCCTGTGGTTTTGAAGAGCGTGTCCCGAGCTGAGAGCCACCGTCACCACCAGAGACACCACCAGCTACCGATGAGCGGGCACAGAGATATAGCGGCCTTGGCCTTGCTTACTATCCATTTTATCGATGGTCAATGGACTTTGTCAGACACAGATGCAGACAAAGCGCTTGAGATTTTAGATGACATGTGGTTGGCCAGGACAGGGACAGCTTTTCTAGAAAAGAAATGCCTGCTCGGCATCTGGTATTGGGGCAGGCAAGGGCCATGACGTGGTAAAAACCCATCTGTGCCACCGAGGGAAAGGGCAATGCCGACATTCAGGTTTTTTATTTGGATGGTTTGGGGGTTTAAAGTTTTTTCTGCCCCCAAACCTGGTAGACAGAAGGTGGTGCGGGCTGGCCGCTGTACGGCATGCAGGTCAAACTGGGGGAAAGGGAGAATGGGTAGGATGGGCCCGGGGCGAGGTGGGGCTAAAGCGGGGCTGACTTGCCATGATGTGAGAGACATGGGCACTGGGCGTTTGGGTCTTGGAGGAATAGGAGGCGGAGACAGAGGGGTGACGGGGTTGGGAACCCGGGACCGGTTGGCCTTTTTTTTTTGCCAAGTTTCCCCCAAATTTAAATCATGCTTCCCCTGCATGGGGGCAACAGTTGGTTTTGTTAAACACCAAAGGGAAATCTTTCCTCTACTGATGCTTTTATTTCAAGGCGGAAATGACATCCTGGTGAATCAGAGCTTGATAAAAAAAGGCCCAGGCTTGAGAGTCCTAAACCTTTTTCAACCGATAAGGGGAGCGGTTTTCCCCGGATCATGGCTGGGGGAATTAATCTGAGGGGGATTTGTGCGACCCCCTCCCCCTTTTTTGAGGCGGGGACCGTATTACACTACCCCATCTTTTCCTCCTCCCCAGTGAGAACGCCCAAGAAAATTTCTGCGGGAAAAGATGCTTTGGATCCCAATGTCTCATCTCTATCATCAACACAGGGATTTTCTTCGCCAACAGTCTACTCCGGAGCTGCGGGTCCCAAGCAACGGCACGCAAGCATTGCCGACCCCCCGGGATTTTTGCCAATTGCCCTTCCCTTCTCCTCTCTATGCACAGCGATTGGGCGTCGAGCAGAAAAATATCCTTTTATTTTTTGAAATGCCTTTCTACCAACCCTTTTTGTCATCAAAATCTTCAAATGGGGATTATCCCGTGGGGGGTACATAGTTGACATTTTGGGCTCCCTTTGCTTATTTTGGAATGCGATGTGATGTGACATTTGTGGCCTACAGAGACGGGGGGTAAACTGCTTTAACCACGAAGAAAGTTTGTGCCTGTTCGTTACTGAATTCATGGGGCATTTCACTACCGTAGTAGAGGGGGACCCACTCCACCCAACGGGGGTGTAAGCCAGCCGGGGAAGGGAATCTAATGGGCCCCGGGTTTTCACCAGAGGCCCGCCGCAAAGGGGGATGGTTTGCTGCGGCGGGGTCTACCGGGTCGTTCCCCCTGACTGACTTGTTTGGGGGGGGGGGGACAGCCGGGGTTCGTGGTGCGAATCGAGGCGGCTCGAGTGGGAACACGAAGGTCAGGGAGGGGGAAAAAGGTTCGTGGTCGGGGAAGGCGCTGGTCAGGGCCGGGGCAAAAAAGCGGGTCGGGGAAGGAAGCAATGGTAGGGTACACGGAAAGGGGACAAGGCAGAAACGCTTTCTCAAATGGGCGAAAGGGCACTAAAGATCCGGAAACGGCCCCGGGAAGGGGCAGCTTAAATAGGGGCAGTGACCCAATAGCCAAATTACGGTACACGGGCCCTTTTTAAATCTCACAGTGGGGGCGCCGCCCGCCTTAAAGTTTTGGGGGGGGACCCGTGACCGGGAGGCTAGACCGAAAACGGGGCAGGGCCCGGGAAAGTAAAGGAGTCGGGCCCCGGGGGTGGGAGCCCCCCCCCCCAGCGGGGGGCGGGCCGCTCGTGCGGCGACCACGGGGGGCCCCCGACCCGGGGGGGGGTCGGGGGCCCCCCTGACGTACCCCCCCCCTCCCCTTCGGCCTCCCCCCCTTTCGGGCCCTGGGGATCTTAATCACTGAATCAAAATATTGTTCCGGGCCCCCAGGACCTCCCCCGGGGCCCCAAACCCCTTCCATCAATGAGAAAAAACCGCTTCCCCTGACCGTCTTCATTTAATCTCCCTTTACCGTAAAGACATCGGGGGTATCGGCCTCAGGGGGGGAGGAGAAGTACCCGAAAAGAAGGTTTAAGGACGACCGTTTTAGCAGGGGACATGGAAGGAGTTCGGGACCCCATAGTGGGGGAAGGGGAGCTTGTATGCTACTTGGGTTAACGCTTAGCACCTCAATGGCCCCGGGAACCGGGGGACCCCTTTTTCTGGGAACCTTAAACATATTTTTTTACCCGACAACCACAACCCTTGTCACCGGGGGGAAAAAGGGTTGGGGGGGTCTTCGCTTTTTGTCGGCTTGACCCTTTGGGTGCGGGCGGAGGCCGGGGAAGCGAATGGTGATCTTCTCCAATAGCTGTCAGGTCCGGGCCAGCTCTTCCCCAGCAGGGACCTCCAGGGCACAAAAAGGGGGGAGGGTTGGGGGGGTGTCCCCCGTAGAAAATAAAAAAAGGAGCACACACCCGACTCAGAGTCCAATGATTATACAAAAACTCCCCCAGGGGCAACAAGCGGGACCTACCGGCGGCGGAGACAAAGTGGCGCAGGTGAACCTAGGGTCGGTTTACTCTCCTACCTGCCCATTAACTGGGGTGGAGGCCAAAGAAAAGTCCATTTCATTTGTATTGGGTTACAGGGGGGCCAGAATTGAACAAATTGAACCCCCGGGTCCGACACTATTCTGGGGAGCCCATCACCCGAAAAATTGAAGAAAAAATAGACGGGAAAGGCGAGGAAGAAGGGTAACCCCCAAAGGGGGAATAAAGTGGACATCTTAAAAAAAACCTCAGTAACCACCCAATTAGGGGTTTTGCCACGGGGGGAGGGAATCCTGATAAACCATGGCCCAGGGTTTTCCAAAGGACACGGGGTTAGGTAAGGGGGGAGCAGACCTCCGGGTTTGAGACGAGGAGAATTTTTCCACGGGAAGCCGGCCCCACGAACTCACGAACATCCTGGGCTGGGCCGGGCCCCATAGAATGGGGTTGAGGAAGCAGGACCTCTGTACCCCGGGGTCCCCGCCTAAAAACCAATGACCCCATGAAAATTCTTCTTTCGAGAGCTGGACACGTAGTTTCCCGGAGGAATCGTTGTAGGTCTATGGTGGGGCAGAGATGACCTTCGGAGGGAAATGTGCCGGGGGAGTGGATCGCCCCCATCACACCCGAAGCAGGGGGAGAAGCGTCGGCCCCTTGAAATTTTTCTTTCCGCGGGGCGAAAATAATAAGAAAATTAAACCGGGGTAAGAAGAAGCCAACGATCGGGGATTTAAGCTTGGAAGTCTGGAGATACAGCATTTTTTTAGGGTGGGATAGATGTAAAGGGTGACGGCCCCCTCCAGGGGGTATCTCCATTTTTCCGTGCCAGCTTGATGGCCAGCAATTTCCCCGGCGCCAAAAGAGAATTCCCTCCAGAAAGGGGAAAAACTTTTAGAAAAAACCCGCAAGTGAGGGTTTTCCCTTTGGGGCCCTTTTTCGGGGAAGTATCCCCCCGGCCCCTACCGGGGAGGCTCGCCCTGGGAAAAAAAAAAGGGTTTTCATTTTGCCGAAGACACGGGCAGGGGAAAACACTTTTTAACTTGGGGGGGAACTTCCTCTCCGTGGGGGCCAGAGTTGGGATTTGCGTTCTTCTTGGTTAAACCCATATGGGAGACCCAGCGAGGAAAAATGTGGTAAAAATTTTGCCTTAATATTTGGGCGAACCCCAGGAATCTTTGAGGTCGGAGACCCACGGGGCGTGGCCCCTGTAGGCGGCAACAAAATTCGCGGGTCCATCTGTAGGCCTTGTCAGAAAAGATGTAGCCGAGAAAAGGTAGGGGTCTGCGAGAAACTGGGGACTTCTCGATTTGGCATAGAGGGGTTGGGCCATTAACGTAGGACCTGGGGACGTAAAATTTATGGATTTTCCCCGGGCGGAAAAGAAAACCGAATATCCAAAATACACAAACCCCGCATTGGGGACAAGGGAGGTCCCGGAAGTTCATTGACAATTTTGGGAAGGACGGCCGGGGGATTGCAGAGGCCGAAGGGTGACCAGGTCTCGAATTTGCCCGTCGGGGTGTTGAAAACGGTCTTCCATTCGGCCCTTCGAACCGTTGAGATTAAACCCCCTCGCAGGTCCATTTATAAAGTTTTTGGCACCACGAGCATCAAAAATTCCTATCAAAAGGGGATTGCGGGTTTTTTACCGTGATCTTGTTGGGCCTCGATAGTCTATGCAAGGACGCAGGGTTCCCCCCTTCTTAGCCAAAAATAAAACCCCCCCATGGGGGAAGGGGACTTGCGGAAACCCCCTCTGAAGATTTCCTTATATATTGGACATTGCAGGGTCTTATACCACAGGGGGAAACCCGCCCTGGGGGGGAGACTCCGGGCAGGAGGGCAATTTGGCATCATGGGCGATGGGGGGGCCAACGTCTCAGCTTTCTTCTCGGGAAAGCTCTGCGAAGGGTTGGATGGTGCAAAGGCCCCTCCGGGGTTTTTAACATCCCAAGAAGCGGTAAGCACCGGGCGAGGTCCACCAAAAACCGAGAGACCCCCGGGCCCCAACCAGGGCTTCGCCCGATGCCAATGAGCCCCGGGAGCGTGGGGGTTGCAGCCACGGGAGCCCCGGGGAATGGCAGGAGGGCGGGGGGAGACGTGAACCAATCTCTCTTATGCGCACCCCCCCTTGTAGGCCAGGGGGTCGTTCGGAAAACCGAATGGTCTTTGGGAATCTCTCTACTGACCGAAGAGATGGTAGGGGCTTTCCCGGGGATCACAGGGAGGTTTTCTGGGGGGTTTTCCAGGCGCTAAGAAGTTTCCGGCGACCAGAGCTAGGGAAAAAATAGCCTGAAACTGGGCACCAGGGGCCTTTTGCCGACGCAGGCTGGGCAGGGGAGGGGAGGGGTTGCTCCACCTAGGGGTGCCTCCCTACGTATCCTAGGGGCCCGTTTCCCGGCGCTGAGGGCGCAGTGGGGGGGATTGCGGAAATGGCGCATGCCCCAGACAGAAAAGATTCTCCCAGTTTTCTGGTTAGCTCATTGTAGACGGGGGCCCATCCACCCCATGGGCCCCTTTTGGGGCAGGTGGCGAGGGGGGACTGAGGCGGGTTTGAAAATATTGGGGGCCCGACGGGAAAACTCGGGGCTGCTTTCTCTTTCCTGCGGGGTTTCCCTGGCGTTCGAGAAACGGTTTTCAATCCAGTTGGGCCCGGGGGATATGCTCAAGGGAAAAGGGAATCCCCCCAAAAAAAGCATCCTTGACGCGGCGGAGAGGGCCCTTTTTTGAAGGGGGAGTCAATGCCCTTATTCCATGATAAATGGGGGCAGAATGCGGGAAATTTCGCATTCGCCTACAAAGATCCCCTTGGCCAATTTAGCAGGTGGTCTCGGGAGACGAAACCCTTTGGTTCCTCGAAAAAACCCCCGAAATCGGGGAGGGAAGAAGCCCGGGGTTTCTGTGACCGGACTCCCTGTCCCAGAGGGGGAGCCCAAGCCGGGCTTTCCCGGGGAGGGCTTACACAACCCACCTTTGTCGGGGGTAGGAAATTGGTTGCCCCCTTAAATCAATATGCGGGGATGGGTGATAAAACCCCCCGCAGCCTTTGGGGTCCCCCCCGAATTGGTGGCATAGATAGACAGCCGGGGCCCCGGTTGGCCGGGGGCCGGGGGGGCAGCGGGGGCCACGGAGCGGGTTGTTCGTGAACGGCAGGGGCTGCTGCATCATGGGGGAGAATGGGTTGATTGCTGGGGTTGCTGGGGAGTTTTGTACTGCGACCACAATGGGGGGTGAGGGCAGGTCAGACCAAGGCCCTTGGGGGGATCCATGGGCCCGGTTTACGTACTACCCCTACTAGAGGTGGATCCACTCCCCCGCAAAAAGGTTTTAAAAACCACCCGGGAACAAAACTAAGTATCCCGGTTTTTTACCAGAGCCCCCGCAAAGCGGGAGGGGTTGCTGCGGCGGGAGTCTACCAGGTGTTACCCCGCAACTCTTGGGTGGCCAGGTATAGCGTGGTGCCGGAATTTTTTTCAGGGGAGGCTCCCTATCGGGGGAAAAGGCAAAGGTCAGGGGCAGGCGGAAAAGGTTTGTGGTCGGGGGCAGGCCTAGGCAAAGGGGGCCCCCAAGAAGCGTGGGCGGGGGAAAGGGGGCAAAAAGGTACGGTACCCCGGTAAGGAGGGCAAAGGGGAGTAACGCTTTTCTCAATGGCTGAAAAGGCAAATAAAGATCCGGGGAACGGGCCCAGGGAAGGGGGAGGGGTTAAATAGGGGGGAGTGGGCCGGGGAAAAGCCAATTACCGGTTTTCCGGCCCTTTTAAACCACATCCGGCGCCCGCCCTTTGTGTCGGGGACGCGCGCGCCGGGGGGCTGAACCCAACAGAAGGGGGCCGGGGAAGTAAGGAGGGTCAGGCCGGCCGGGTGAGCCCCCCCCGCCCCCAAGCGGGGCGGCGGGGGCCGCTCGTGCGGCGACCAGGGTGTGCCCGCGAACCCCGGGCGGGGGGCGACGGGGGCCCCCCCGTGACAGCACTGACCCCTCAATGACAGGTCTGAGTCCTGCAACCGACGATTCGCTGGCTTCGGTTTCGCCAGCCAAGGGCAAAATTTTCTCGTACCTTCCTCCCTGTCCTCACCCCTCTTTGTTGCTTTCCACCCGCATTCGTCCTGTTCAGAAAAAAAAAATTTAAAAGGTATGGAAGGTCTTTACAGTTCTTATTGAAAAGGCAAATCCAGCTTTTTCTTAAATCCCTCTAATTTCCAACAGCCAAACTTTTAGAAACAGAATTGTTTTATAAATATCTGTGAAATCGGGTTGGGGGGAAGAACCTAACACAAAATCAACAGTGTTCTTCCTTCAGTCCCTGGTTTACAACTGCCATTTACTCAATTGATAGTTTTCAACAAAAATTTTGTACAAATGCATGATTAGCGCCAAAAGAACACACTAGTGAAATAAAAGTATTAAAAAGTTATGTGGGTTTCATATGGGGGTTTTGCACCACTGACAACAGGCGGGAGTTACATGAAAAAAATTTTGAAAAAATTTTGGTAAATGAGTTCTTGCCCAACCCGACGCACGGACGAAAAGAGTATTTTAAATGTTATAAGGATTAATATGGCGGCCTTCGCACCCGACTACAGGCGCAATTTCTATAAAAAATGTAAAACACAATTTTCGTACAACTGAGCTCTTTGGGCCCAACCAGACACAGGATTCAAAAAGTGTATTTAATTTTATAAGATATGGGGTCTTCGCCCATGACTAAGGCGAATTTACTATAAAATATGTATAACAAATATGCGTACAAAGAGTCTTTGCTGCAAAAAAGACCCATGGAGTTCAATAAAACAATTTAAAATTTTTAATAATTACCGGGTTTTGGGGCCTGACACGCGGATTGCAAGAACTGTAAAAACAAAAGGGGGCAATTTTACCTCCCATCAAAAGGTTGTGGGCCCAAAAAATGGTAAAAAAACATGCTTTTTCAATCAAGGGCACAGAACAATGACGCACAAAATCTCCCTTTTCCCTTTTTAAAGTCTCTCCTACTGCCGCCCCCCCCGCGCCCCGACTGGACAACCATAGATATCTTTAAAACTTTCGTAATAAATAAAATGAAATTCTCTAATCTAAATATATTCAACTATACTTGGGGGGAATTTTTGATTTGAAAAAACTCTCAGACTGTTAGAAAACTATTAGTTTAAACGCCGCACTCCTGCTTGAAGTGTCATAGGGCAGAGAATGGTGAAAAGGGAAACAGTTGCATGAAAAAAACAAGGTCACGGGATTTTTGCACCCAAAAATCCTACACCGCAAATGTTATTTACATCCCCCCCCCCGCCCTCTTTGCTCAGACTGATTGGGTGGCCCCCCCAAAAGACAGGAAACCTGAAAATTTGGGGCGATATAGTAGTTATTGTAAATTGTCACAAAATCGCGTTTAAACAGAAATTTCCGATAAACCTAAAAAAATGGTTTCCGATTTCAACTCTTTCGAAAATTGTCATCCCATAAAGGTGGTAAAAGGGACAATAGGAAACTTGTCGATTATTTTTCCCTTTTTTTTGTCAAAGGGGCCCCTCTTCCCTTACCACTATCCAATGTTTTTTAATTTTTTATTTTGAAATGTTTTTTGGCAACTCCCTAGATGTAAGCTTGTAGAAGAATCATCTAACATCTCCAAGTTGAGTTTCCTATACAAACCACCATCTAATAACACAATCACACCTCCCTTGTCCGCTGCCCTAACAATAAGGTCTTAATAAGATTTAAGGTTTACCTCCCCCTCTAGCGGGGGCCATCGAACTGCCCCCAATGGGCATTGCCATTGATATCTCGTTTCCTAACCAATGAGGCCCCCTCCTATATACCCAATGGGGGAGACTACTTACCCAATAGCTTGGATTAGCCTAATTTGGAGACAAACCCGCTTAAGTGTAAATTTTAGTATGCTTTTCTAATCTGTAAATTGTTTCCCCTAAATGGACAATCCTAGTCCCCGGGCATCACAACAAAAAGTAAGCCCAAGGGGAAAGACAGGGGAGATAGCAACCTTTGTCTTCATTGGCACCCCACAGCGTGTCTGCGGGGTGCTGATTGCTTCCATGACAACCAACATGCCCAAACATTGACAACCTTACGTATGCTAGTATTTTGTGGCAA
>JAODAL010085397.1:0-10600 GCA_025379985.1 Phyllomedusa bahiana
AAAAAAAAGTCAATTTTGGGGTATTTTGGGGTGACCGAATGTGCTTTCATTGATAAAAGGGCTGTGAGCACATGGCGCACATGGGCAAAAACTCTGGGGGAAGAAGGGCATAGCCTGCATGACATGTGCAGAGATGAAGCCAATCAGAGACCGGGGGGATTCTGTGACGTCACCGCACTATATAAGTCCGGGGTGCGACGCTGGGAGCTCACACTCCTCTCACTGTACTGACTAGGGAAGTGCTGCTGCGGCTAAATAGCTCTTACTGAAGAACTGATTTTTATACAGCGATTTCTGTGGGTGTCTCAGCTGTCTCAGAGATTGCTTCTCTTAACGTTCTATTTCTGTTTTTTTTTTGGTTTTGGATCTGAAAACCAGTGTGCGTCTACAGCAACTGCATATACATTTAAATCCTATCGCTCACAGCACATTGAATATCTAAGGGGGATCAAGCAGTTCCTGTTGTTTTCATTTAAAGACACAGCGTTTTTACAATACAAATACCACTTCATTTTTGGCTGCTCAATTCTTTGGCGCAATTTACATCGGGGGTTTTTAATTAAGCGTTTGTTTTTCAGCTGTGGTGACCCCAAAGAAACCGTCATTTTCACCGCCAAAATATATACATTTTCCTTAGCCAAAAATCACAAGCAAAGTTAATTACAATTTTATCTCTGGTTGTGTAGCGTAAAAAATACGGCATTGTAACACGCTACAAAGCTACTAGTTTGTGGGGCTCAATTCTTTGGCTTAATTTCCACCCAAAGGGTTTTAACTAAGTACTTTTCTGCAGTTGCACTCAGTAACAGAAACTTTCTCTTTCACCGCCACAGTAGAAATTCTGTAGCATAATTCATATCCGAAGGTTAATTAAGCCTTTTACATTCAGTAAAATACACAGTTTTTAAACGGCACATACAAGTAAAATTTTTCCTGGCCATTTGTGGAGCGAAATTTTTATATCCAAGGGTTACCCAAGCTTGTTACTGGGTTCATTTGGAGTCAAATACAGGGTATATATTTAACATATACAGATATCTTCATCAAACAGTGTCTGTACATTTTAGAACAAACAGTATGTCAGACAGAGAGTGGGCAGGCTCTGCACCTGCGAGTGGCAGTGGCACAAACATTCCTGGAACAGGCCCAGGTCGCGGCACAGCAAGGGGACGTCGAAGCAAGGGTCACTCGGTGAGGCCAGAACTGCCGCTGTCATCTAGCGGCAGTGTGTTGTTCAGCAACCCAAGGGTTCTTGATTGGTTGACTAGGTCATCCACTTC
Source organism: Phyllomedusa bahiana (assembly GCA_025379985.1). Taxonomy (NCBI): domain Eukaryota; kingdom Metazoa; phylum Chordata; class Amphibia; order Anura; family Hylidae; genus Phyllomedusa; species Phyllomedusa bahiana. Next base: position 1,281 of record JAODAL010085397.1, read on the forward strand.
CTCCCAGATGACATCTGACAACCCACCCAAAAAAGTCGTGGGAACGTCAGACACAACCCTTAGTTGGCATGGCCCGGAGCGGGTCAGCGGCCCTCACCTGTCCTCAACCCCCTCTGCCCATCCGGTTCCCTCAGCCAGAATCTACTATGTGGTCTGGGCTCATGCCACTATATAGCGAGGATGAAAAATTTTAGGAGGGGAGTCAGCAGCTACTTGGCAGCGAAGAAATGGGGCCAATATCCCCGCTTCTTGCAGTAGGGGGCAAAGTATAGATGTTGAGAGTGGCAATGGGAGGTCTGTTGTGAGGGTCAGCCCCTGCATACCAAGACCGGGGATGAGGACATCGTGACGATGAAACACAAATAGATTATGATGTAAACCACCGCAACTTGGGAGCCGGGTGATTCAAGGGCTTAATCATTGTCAGGAGAAGAGGGCGTCAGCTTGCGCGTCAGGCAGCGGCGCAGCCAGCAAGTGGGTCGTGTGTCGTGAGTCAGCAGGATAGCAGCAGTGTGAGGTCGGGAGCCAAGCGGCCAAGGGGTAAAAAACCCGCTTCGCAGGTCCAAGAAAGTAGCGGCACAGGGACTCAGCAAGGCAGCCTGGCAGTAGTCACTCAGTGCGGAGTGTTGGCGGGAAAATTTCCCATACTCGGCGGTGTGGCAGTTCTTGCTAAGACACCGAGGAGCCGAATATGGTATAGTAGAAACTGTAAGCAGAAAGTGAAGCGTGGCCAGGGAGCTAATGTTGGCACCACGGCCCTGCATCAACACATGTAGCGTCACCATCCGGTGGCCTGGGAGAAACGTGGCTCAGATGTGGTGGTCCATCCTGCCGCCGCAGCAGCAGCAGTGCCCAGTGGCACGCATGGGCCATTGCAGCCAGTTTAAGGCTCCACCACCTCTGCAGAAGGGAGCTGTTTCTCTTTGACATCATCTCCCGGTCCAGATGCTCCTGCTCCTTGCTACTCATGGTGCCAGCAGTCGTTCAGCGAGGCAATTGCAAAGAAACAACAGTATGCGTCCAACCATCCTAATGTGCAGAAGCTGACCGTACTCCTGTCCAAGTTGTTGGTGCTGCAGTCCCTCCCTTTTCCCAAAAGGTGGACTCTGCACCGTTCAGGAAAAAACTAATGGCTTGTGCCGAGCAGAGATGGAGAGTTCAAGCCGTAATTTATTTTCCAAAAAGGCATGTACCAGCATTCATAAATTGTAGAACAGAAGGTGGGCCAGTCCTGATTTATCGGTTTTTCCAAGGTCACCCCGGGGGACTCGGAGCTGTAACTACTTCAGGCCAGTACATGCCCTTTTACGGCCCCACGGGGGTGAATGGCTTCCCCCAGGCACCCCAACAACTTGGACAGGAGACCGTTTTCTCCTCCACGTTGCCCAAACTGGGCTTCTCCCAATTTTCGCCTCCTCCTCCTCCAAACCCCACCACCATCCAGCCCCACAAGTACTGCTCCACAACCACATGTGTAGGGCCAGCGGTGCCCCATTCAAACACCTGGCTTGCCTCGCAACAATCACACAGGGGGGAACGCTCCGCTCATGCACAAAAACGAAGTGTGGCTTTCTCCGCCCAACTGAAAAACGGAACCCATGGTGAGGAAAATGGGAAAACAGGTTCCCCCCTGCACCGAGGGGGTGGTCCAAAGGGGCCCCGGGGGGCCCATTTTTTGGGGGGTTCCTAATCTTCACCGATCTTCAGAAAATTCTGAAAAGGGCCCGAAACTTCAGCACTTTATCCAACCACAAACCAAAAAACCCCCCCCGGGCCCCAAACGGCCCCCCCCAAAAACGAAAAGCGATGTTTTCCACCCGTTGGAATTCCCCCGCCTGCCAATGTTTACCCCTGTATGAACAAGAAAGGCCTTAAATTTTTTGATTCCCCAGGAAAAAACCCCCCTTTTAAAATAAAAGCCAGTGGCACCTTTTGACACCGTTTTTTTTCCCCCCCAGGAGGATTTTTTTTTCCCCCCTTTGGGTGAAAAAACTTAACTGTCTGCCGGGAAAAGATCTGAAAAATTTTGGGGGGACTAATCCCCCCCTTTTCCGCCCCTTTTTTTTTTAAATTTTTTAAAAACATACAAAAATTTTTGTAAAAAATTTTTTTTTTTATAAAAAAGGGGAAATGGGGTTTAAAGGGGAAAAAAAACAAATTTTTTAAAAATATTCATTTAAAAAACAAAACCCCCCCCCTTTATTTTTAAAAAATTTTTTTTTTTTTTTCCCCTTTTTTTAAAAGTAAACCCCAAAATACTTTTTCCACCCCCCCTTTTTAAAAATTTTTTTTTTTTTTTTTTTTCCCCCCTACCTTTTTTAGGGAAAAAACTAAAAATTTTGGGGGGGAAACCCCCTTTTATTTGGGGGCCCATTCCATCTCCCCCTTTACCCTGACCGGGGGGTTTTTCAGGAAAAAATTTGGGGGTGCGGGGAAAATGGGGGTGGAGATTTCCCCCGTCCCAAAAAGAATGCCAATTTAAAAGGGGGAGACCAGAGACCCAACCAAAAGGGGGGAAAAGAAGCATTCCCCCCCTTTAAATTGCGAAAATTTTTCCCCTGGATTTGGGGGGCCCAATTTTTAGTTTTGGGAGAACTGCCTCCCCCAGTAGTGTTTGGGAAGGGGTTTTTCTGGGGGGGGCCAAAAAAAACCCCAAAAACCCGCATATCTTTTTTTTTTTCCATCACATTTTTATGCATATTTTTTTTGCATTTATTTTTCTTTTTTTTTTTTTAATTATTTATTTACATTTCCCATCTCATTTTCATTTTCATATTATTGATATTTTTTAATCTAGATTTTAAATTTTTTCAGCAAAATCTAAATTTAAATATAAAAGATAAGGCCTATTTATCCAAATCCTGCTCGTGTGACCACATGAGTCCGGTTGGTGACAGAAAAGGCAGTGAGGTAGGATGACATTTGGAGCAGATAGCATATGTCATGTGAAATGAGTGGATTTTCTACCCAGGTTACAAGAGAGAATGATCATGAGCAGTCTGTAGGATGGTATATGGAGAGAGTGAAGACGAGGCAGTATGTACCCGCAAGCACCGTGGCAAGTATACATGGGATGGATGCAGTGAGTCGCCGCTCGGAGTCACTTGTGCAGAATTGCCCGCACAATGCTGTTTTTGCCTGGCTATTGACAGCCAATATTCCCAGCATCCGGCGCGTGATGACTTCTAGCTCTCCCACCCTATGTGTACGCCTCGCATACCTGGTCCAAAAAGTAGCCATTTTTCCCAGCTATTGAGAGGGAGGACAAACTAAATACATGAGTGAAATCCACCTAGTACAGCTTTAGGTCCGCTGCCTATGTGCGTGCAATCGTCCCCTTCACCACTGACAGGTCTGACCGGGGGTTTTCTTCAGTATGCGATCTACGACACTACTGCCCCGCGGCTGCCGTTGACAGGTTTGGGGGACGGGAGTCAGTACCAGCTCCATCAGTATCAGCCAGCATCAGCAGGACACTGGAAGCAACCCTGAACCAACAGGTGTGTACTAACTTTGTAAACACTCTGCCACCGCCAGTTAGAAGATCCGCTGGACAAACTGGGCAGGGCCAACTGGATTGTTGGCCCCAAACTCTGCCTAGTTTGCAGTGGAGAAGCTTCCTGCCCGTCTCAGTATAGGAGGCAATCAGAGCGAGTGTACAGTTGCGGAAGTGGGCCATCGTACCCAAGGAGAACCCGCTATGATAGTCCACGGGAAATTTGGATGACTGACCTTTGTCAAGATTAATCAGGGAGCGTGGATCGCCAGATTCCCACACATCCCAATAGCCATAGGCTTCAGACTACATCAGCCCATGATCAGCCACACCCAAACTGTGAGAAATGAGTCTGGTTCAAACTACCTGCCCAACAACCACTATTCTAATGCCGCCACCCGCCTGAATGCCACACATCTGCTAGACAGTTTCTCCACCATCAGCCACCTATCCAACTTTACCAGGGACTTGTTTATTGCCAACCCACCTCCACACTCTGTCATTGTTCCACTGTCCTTACCACAAGCTGCTTGCTGGGTGTCTGCTGCCGTGACCTCCACACTGTTGTCATAGTCCCACTCTGTGGCCTACTCCTGTTTTTGCCACCGGTCCAGTAAATGTTAAAATGCCACTTTCATGACGCTCATGCTGCATGCTTTGTGGCTGCTGCCGATACCTAGACAATGTCATTGTGCCACTGCTGTGCCTATTCCTTTTTTGCCACGCTCCAGAATTGTCATTGGTACCACTGTCGACCTCATGCTGCTGCCGCCTGTCCACCGTCACTTCCACTCTCTGTCATTGTGCCACACCTGTTGCCTAACTCTAGTTTTTGCCACCACCAGTATGTCAATGTGTCACTGTCCCTGACCTCATTTGCTGCTGTGGCATGCTGCAGAGACCTACACACTGTGTCATATTTGTGCCATCTGTCTGACCCACAAGCTGCTGCTGTGGCTGCTGCCAGGTGACCTACACACTGTGTCATTGGCACTGTCGACCTCATGCTGCGTGCTGTGCTGCTGCCTTGACCTACATCACTGTGTCCATTGTGCCACTGTCTGACCTCATGCTGCCTGCCGACGTCACCTCCACTCTCTGTCATTGGTGCCACTCTGTGGCTACTATTTCTGTTTTGCCACCCTGACCAGTAATGTCATTTGCCACTGTCTGTCCTCATAGCTGCTGCTGTCCTGCCTGTCCGTGACCTACACACTCGTCATTGTGCCACACTTTGGCTTACTCCTTGTTTTTATTTTGCCACCTCCGATAAATGTCAATGTGCCACTGTACTGACCTCATGCTGCTCGTTGGCTGGTGCCGTTGACCTGCCACACTGTGTCATTGTGCCACAGTCTGACCTCATGCTGCTGCTGTGTCCTGCTGCCGTGACCTACACACTCTGACATTGTGCCACTTCCTGGTGCCTATTCCTGTTTTTTGCCACCGTCCAGAATGTCATTTGTGCCACTGTCTGACTTCATGGCTGCTGCTGTGGATGCTGCCGTGACCTACCACGGTCATTTGCCACTGTCTGACCTCATCGCTGGGGGGGGGGGGGGGGGGGGGGGGGGGTGGGGGGCTGCTCTGGGCTCTGCGTGACCTACACATGCTCTGTCATAGTGCAACTGTCAGACCTCATCCAGCTGCTGTGGCTGCTGCCGTGACCTAACACTGTGTCATTGTCCACTGTCTGGAACTCTATGCTCACTGCTGTGGCTGCTGCCGTGGACCTACACACTGTGCATTTGTCCGCCACTCTTGCACTACTCCCGTTGTTTTCCACCTCCAGAATGTCATTGTGCCACTGTCCCTGGACCTCATGTCGCTTCTGTGAATCGCAGCCATGACCTAGCACACATGTGGCATTGTGCCCTTGTCTAACCTCATGTTTGCTCGCTGTGGCTGCGGGCCGTGACCTACACACTGTCATTGTGCCACTGTCTGAACCTCATGCTGCTGCTGGGTGGCTGCTGCCTGTGACCTACAACACTGAGTAATTGTTCCCACTATGTGCCTTACTTCTTTTTTGGGCCTACCTCCAAATGTCATTGTGCCACTGACTGACCTCATGCTGCTGTTGGGCTTCTGCCCCCTGTGACCTACACACACTCTGTCATTGTTCCACTCTGTGGCCTATTCCTTTTTTGGCCACCTTTCCAGAATGTCATTGTGCCACTGTCTTAACCCATCTTGCTGCGTGGGCTGCTGCCCGGTGACCTACACTCTGTGTCATTGTGCCACTGTCTGACTCAGCATGCAACTGCTGTGGCTTGCTGCTGTGACCTACACACGGTGTCATTGTCCCACTCCTCTGTGGCAACTCCTTTTTTGCCACCTCCAGAATGTCTTGTGCCACTGTCTGACTCTCAATGCTGCTGCTGTGGCTGCTGCCGTTACCTACACACTTGTCCCATTGTAGCCACTGTCGGAACCTCATGCTTGCTGCTTCGTTTCTGCTGCCCGTGACCTACACACTGTATCATTTGCCACTGTCTGACCTCCATGCTGCTGCTCGTAGCTAGCTGCCCGTGAACTTCCAACACTGTGTCATTGTCCCACTCTTGTGGGCCCTACTCCTGTTTTTGCTCAATCAGAATGTCAGTGTGCCACTGTCTGACCTCATGCTGCTTGCTGTGGCTGCTGCCGTGACCTCCAGCATAGTTCATTGTGCCACTCTGTGGCCTATTTCCCTGTTTTTTCCACCGTCCAGAATTCGATGTGCCACTGTCTGACCGTCCTGCTGCTGCGCCGTCACCTCCACTCACTGTCATGTTGCCACTCCTGTGGCCCTACTCCATCACTTTTTTCCACCTCCATAATGTGATTGTGCCAGTCTTTCTTGACCTCATGCTGCTGCTGTGGATGCTGCAATGACATCCACACTGTTTCATTGTCCCACTCTGTGGCCTACTTCTCCAGCGAACTCCCTGTTTTTGCCACTCCAGAAATGTCATTGTTCCACTGTCTGACCTCATGCTTCGTGCATGTGGCTGCTGCCGTGACCCTACACACTGTGTCATTGTGCCACTTGTCTGCACCTCATGCTGCTGCTGTGGCTGCTGCGCAGATTGGCCTACACACAGTGTCAATGTCACGTGTCTGACCTTCATGCTTGCTGCTGTGGCTGTCTTGCCGTGAACCTACACACTCTGTCATTGTGCCACTCTGGTGGCACCTACTTCCTGTATTTTGCCACCGTCCAGAATGTCATTTTGCCACTGTCTGACCTCATGCTGCTTGCGTGGACTGCTGCCGTGGAACCACACACAGCAGTTGTCCCACTGTCTGACCTCATGCTTGCTGCTGTGGCTGATGCCGTGACCTACACACCACTGTCATTGTGCCACTGTCTAACCACATTCTGCTGCTGTTGGTGCTCTGGCGTGACTACACACTTTGTCATTGTTCCACTGTCTGACCTCATGCTGCTTCTGTTGCTATCTGTCCGTGACCCTAGACACTTGTTTCATTGTGCCACTCTGTGGCCTATTCCTGTTTTTGCCCCCTACTCAGAATGTCCATTTTTGCCTACTTGACGAACCTCATGCTGCTGCTGATGTTGCAGCCAGAGACCCTGCACACTGTGTCATTGAGGCACTGTCTAACCTCATGCTGCTGCTGTTGGCTGCTGCCGTGACCTACACACTCTGTCATTTGCCACTCTGGGCCTATTCTCCCTGTTTTTGTGCCACTCCTAAATGTCAATGTGCCACTGTCTGACCTCATGCGTTGCTGCCGGCCGCCATTCACCGCCTCCACTCTCTGTCATTGGTTTCCACTCAGTGGCCTCCTACTGTTTTGCTACCTCCAAATGTCATTTGTGCCGCTGTCCCTGACCTCATGCTGCTGCTATGGCTGCTGCCGTGAACCTCCACACTGTGCAATGTCCCACTCTGTGGCCACACCGTCCTTTTTTGCCACATCCAGAAGTGTCATTGTGCCACTGTCAGACTCTCATGCTGCAGCTGTGGCTTGCTGCAGTGACATACACACTGTGTCATTGTCCCACTCTGTGGCTTACTTCCTGTTTTGCCCACCGTCCAGAATGCACTGTGCCACTGACTGACCTCATGCTGCTGGAGCAGTAGCTGCTGCCGTGACTACCACACTGTCATTTTGCCACTGTCCTGACCTCATGCTGCTGCTGGAGGCTGATGCCCGACGACCTACAACTACTCTGTCCATAGAGCCACTGTCTAGACCTTCAAGCTACTGCTGTGTTGCTTCTGTCGCGTGACCTCCACACTGTGTCATTGTCCCACCACTGATGCCTACTCCCTGTTTTTTGTTGCCACCTCCAGAATGTCATTTTGCCAATGTCTGACCTCAGCAGGCTGCTGTGGCTGCTGCCATGACCCAACACACTGGTGTATCAATGTGCCACTGTCTGAACTCATGCTGCTTCTGTGGCTGCTGCTGTGACCCGTACACACTGTCATTGTGCCACTGTCTGACCCTACATGCGCAGCATGGGCTGAGCCGTCACCGTCCACTCTCTGTCATTGTGCCACTCTGTGGGCCTACTACTGTTTATTGCCACCTCCAAGAATGTCATTGTGGCCACATGTCAGACCCCTCTATGCTGCTGCTGTGGGGGCTGTGCCTGCTGCCGTGACCCTACACACTCCTGTCATTGTGCCACACTGTGTGCTATACTCCTGTATTTTGTGCACCCCGTCCCAGAAATGTCCATTGTGCCACTATCTGACCTCATGCTGCTGCTGCTGCCGGGTGACCTGACACAACTGTGTCATTGTGCCATTCTGTCTGACCTCATGCTGCTGCTGTGCCTGCTGGCCGTACCTACACACTCTGTCATTGTCCCCACTCTGTGGCCTGATTCCTGTTGTTTTCCACCTCCAGAATGTCAGTGTGCCACTGTCTGACCTCATGCTGCTGCTGTGTCTGCTGCCGTGACCTACACACTGTCATTGTGCCACTGTCTCTGACCTCATGGCTGCTGCTCAGGCTGATGCCGTGACCTACACACTGTGTCATTGTGCCACTGTCTGAACTCATGCTTACTGCTGTGGCTGCTGCCGTGACCTACACACTGTGTCCATTGTCCCATTCTGTGGCTACACCGTTTTTACTTTATCCACGTCCAGAATGTCATTGAGTTGCCACTGTCTGACCGTCATGCTGCTGCTTGTGGATGCTGTCCGTGACCTACACACTGTGGCATTGTGCCACTGTCTAGACCTCTATGTTGCTGCTGTGGCTTGCTGCCCGTCACCTACACACTGTCATGTGCCACTGTCCTGACCTCATGTGCTGCTGCCTGTGGCTGCTGCCGTGACCTACACACTGTGAAAGAGTCCCATCTCTTTGGCTTACTTCTGTTTTTTGCCACCTCAGAATGTCCAAAGTGCCACTGGTCAACCTCATGCTGCTGTGTGTGTCTGCTTGCCGTGACCTACACACTCTGTCATTGTTCCACTCTGTGGCCTATTCCTGTTTTTGCCACCTCCAGAAAGTCATTGTGCCACTGTTCTGACCTCATGCTGCGGCTGTGGCTGCTGCCGTGCCCTACACACTGTCAGTTGTGCCAACTGTCATACCTCATGCATGCTGCTGTGTCTGCTGCCTGTGACCGTACACACTGTGATCCATTGTGCCACTGTGGCTGACCCTCATTCTGTCTGTTTGGCCTTATGCCGTGGACCATACACACCTATCATTTTCCACTATGTACTGACCCAGCTGCACTGCTGTGTCTGCTTGCCGTGACTTCCACACTGTGTCATTGTCCCACTCTGTGGCCTCTCCTGTTTTTGCAACAGCCCCATAATTTCCATTGAGCCACAGTCTGAACCTCATG
>JAODAL010085398.1:0-10599 GCA_025379985.1 Phyllomedusa bahiana
AAATGGGGGTTCAAAGACCCTTTTCCCGGCACTTTTTAATTTGGGGGTCAGACAGGTTTAATGGTCATACTGCGGTCCAGGACAGGTATAGTCAATGTCCAGTTCAACTAAAATGGTGGTTCAAAGACTCCTTTTTCTTGCACTTTTTAATCTGTGGGTCAGACAGGTTTAATGGTCATACTGTGGTACAGAACAGGTATAGTCAATGTCCAGTTCAACTAAAATGGTGGTTGAAAGACTCCTTTTCCCAGTACTTTTTAATCTGTGGGTCAGACAGGTTTAATGGTCATACTGCGGTACAGGACAGTTATAGTTAATGTCCAGTTCAACTAAAATGGTGGTTGAAAGACTCCTTTTTCCTGTTTCCGGCACTTTTTAATCTGGGGTCATGCAGGTTTGGGGCTCATGCTGCGTTCCAGGACAGGGATATTCAATGTCCAGTTCAAGTAAAATGATGGTTCAAATCATACTGCCTTCTGGCACTTTTTAATTTGTGGGTCATGCAGGTTTAAGGGTCATGCTGTGGTGCAAGACAGGGATAGTGAATGGTCTGTGATTTTTTTTCTGTGGCTTTTATAACCTAATTGTCTTGCCTAAGATGTAGCACGTATACAGTTTGCTGTTGTGGATGTTAATTCCAGCTTCTCCATCCCTGTTTGGGTGTAAGAATGAAGGTGTTGTTCCTCTCCCATAGACTTTAATGGTCATCGGCGATAATCTATTATCGACTATCGGATATCTTATTGATAATTGCCGATATCGACTATCGACCCGAATGACGATAGTCAACGTAATCGCTCATCACTACTGATCGGCCATCAGCGACACGTGCATAGAACATTGGGTGATGAACCCCCTGCAGAGTTTCGGGTCTCCGTCGTACTTGGTCGGGAGCGACAGCCGAAGCTTGGGGTCCCCCAGAGCCACAGGAACCGCTGAGGCAGGGACATCCACAGGATATGGCAAAGGTTGCTGCTGCTGGGCGGTGACGAGTTGCTGCAACATGGTGGAAAGCTGGTTCAGTTGCTGCGCCTGTTGACCTAGTTGCTGAGACTGGTGGGCAACAACGGTCGTCAGGTCCGCCAGGCTGGGTAACGGTACTTTGGCGGGATCCATGGCCGGATCCTACTGTAACGGTCTGGTAGTGGATCCGCTGGACCACCGCAGGCGATGGTGGAAGCCCACACCAGGGAGCGGAATCTAAGTAGGTCCCGGTATTCACCAGAGCCCGCCGCAAAGCGGGATGGACTTGCTGCGGCGGGAATCTACCAGGTCGCTTCCACTGGTGGGACTTGCCTGTGGTGGCGGCCAAGGGTAGGTGAGGTACAGATTCGTCAGGCAGGCTCGTAGTCGTGGACAGGCAGAAGGTCAGGACAGACGGCTCTGGTTCGTAGACGTGGACAGGCAGAAGATCAGGACAGGCGGCAGAGATTCGTGGTCGGTAAACGTAGGCATATGGTTCGGTACACGGTAGACTAGACAAGACTTTCAGGCAGGAGCGCTTTCTCCAAAGACATGAACACTAAGGATCCGGCAACGCTGCCAGGAAGAGGCCGGACTTAAATAGGAACAGTGCCCAGCCATGACCAATTACCGGCGCACTGTCCCTTTAAATTCCACACTGCCGGCGCGCGCGCGCCCTAGGGAGCGGGGCCACGCGTGCCATGGGTCAGAGTCGGACAGAGCAGGAGCGTGGCTGGGTAAGTGAACGCCGGCGGTGACAGGGGTGTGAGCGGACCCCGGACCTGACGTGCGGGACGGGGCGCCGCTCGGTGTCGGGGCACGGATGCACCTGCAACCCGGGACGAGGGTCACAGGGGCATCCGTGACAGTTAGCTCCCTGACCACGCTTCACTTTCTGCCCACAGATTCTACATATACCCATGTTCGGCTCCTCCTTTGTCTTAGCAAAAAACTGCCATACCACCGAGTAGGTGGTTTTGCCGCCAACGTTTTACACTGAGTGACTACTACCACCGCTGCCTCGGTGAGCCCCTGTGCCGCTACTTTCTTGGACCTGCGAAGAGGGTTGTCTACCCAGTGGCCGTTTGGCTCCCGATCTCGCACTGCTGCTACCCTGCTGACTCACGGCTACACTACCGACTTGCTGGCTGCGCCGCTGCCTAAAGCGCAAGCTGACGCCCCCTTTTCCTGACGATGATGAAGACCTTACTTCACCCGGCTCCCAAGTGCGGTCGGCTACATCATCATCGATTATTGTCTGATCTTCACTGCTGTCCTCCTCAACGGTCTTGGTATACAGAAGCTGACCCATCACATCATGACCTCCAATGCCACTCTCCACATCCATACTTTGCTGCCTACTGCAAGAAGCAGGGGATGTCGGTCCCACTTCTTTACTGCCAAGTAGCTGCTGACTGTCCTCAAATTGTTCATCTCACTGTATAGTGGCGCTGAGCCCAGACCACTTAGTAGATCTCTGGCTGAGGGAACCGGACGGGACAAAGGCGGGTTGAGGATAGGTGAGGGCCGCTGACCCGCTCCCGGGCCATGCCAACTAAGGGTTGTGTCTGACGTTCCCACTGACTCTTGGCTGGGGTTGTCAGATGTCATCTGGGAGGAAGAGGATGACCTAGTCAACCAATTAAGAACCATTGGGTTGATAGTCAGTACACGGCCGCTAGATGACAGCGGCAGTTGTGGCCTCACCCAGTGACCCCTGCTGCGATTTCCCCTTGCTGTGCTGCGACCTGCTACAGGAATGTTTGTGCCTCTGCCACTCGCAGGTGAAGAGCCTGCCACCTCTCTGTCTGACATACTGTTTGTTCTAAAATGTACAGACACTGTTTGATGATGATATCTGTTTATGATAAATATACACCCTGATTTTGACTCCAAATGAACCCAGTAACAAGCTTGGGTAACCCTTGGATATAAATTGCGCTCCACAAATGGGCAGGAAAAATTTACTTGTATGTGCCGTTTAAAAACTCTGTGTATTTTACTGAAAATAAAAGCACAAACAGGCTTAATTAACCCTTGAACATAAATTGCGCTACAGAAATCACCAGGAAAAATTACTTCGTCTTTGGGTGCGTTTAAAAACACCGTTTTTAATTATAACACAAACCCTTAATATAATTTTAAATTGCGCTCCAGAAATCACCAGAAAAATTTACTCGTCTTTGGCGTTTAAAAACACCGTCTGTTTTAATGAATATAAAAGCACAAACATGCTTAATTAACCATTGAATATAAATTATGCTCCAGAAATCACCAGGAAAAATGTACTCGTCTTTAGCGTTTAAAAACACTGTGTATTTTAGTGAATATGAAAGCACAATCACGCTTAATTAACCCTTGAACATAAATTGCGCTACAGAAATCACCAGGACAAAATTTACTCGTCTTTGGCGTTTAAAAACACAGTGTGTTTTACTGAATATTAAAGCACAAACACGCTTAATTAACTTTTTGAATATAAATTGCTCTCCAGAAATCACTAGGAAAAATTTACTCGTCTTTGGCGTTAAAAGCACCGTGTGTTTTAATGAATATAAAAGCACAAACATGCTTAATTAACCCTTGAATATAAATTATGCTCCAGAAATCACCAGGAAAAATTACTCGTACGTGACGTTTAAAAACACTGTGTATTTTACTGAACATAAAAGCACAAACACGCTTAATTAACCTTTAAATATAAAATACGCTGCAGAAATCACCAGGAAAAATATACTTGTCTTTGGCGTTTAGAAACACTGCCTATTTTACTGAAGATAAAAGCACAAACACGCTTAATTAACCCTTGAATATAAATTGGGCTGCAGAAATCACCAGGAAACATTTACTCGTCTTTGGCGTTTAAAAACACCATGTATTTACTGAATATGAAAGCAAATCACGCTTAATTAACCCTTGAACATAAATTGCACTCCAGAAATGACCAGGAAAAATTTACTCATCTTTGGCGTTTAAAAACACAGTGTATTTTACCGAATATAAAAGCACAAACACGCTTAATTACCCCTTGAATATAAAATGCGCTCCAGAAATCACCAGGAAAAATTAACTCGTCTTTGGCAATTAAAAACACTGTATATTTTACTGAATATAAAAGCACAAACATGCTTAATTAACCCTTGAATATAAATTGCTCTCCAGAAATCACTAGAAAAAATTTACTCGTCTTTAGCGTTTAAAAGCACCGTCTGTTTTACTGAATATAAAAGCACAAACACGCTTAATTAACCCTTGAATATAAATTGCTCTGCAGAAATCACCAGGAAAAATTTACTCGTCTTTGGCGTTTAAAAACACCGCGTTTATTACTGACTATAAAAGCACAAACACGCTTAATTAACCATTGAATATAAATTGTGCTCCAGAAATGACCAGATGGAATTAAAATGTTCATGAGGCAGAATTAGACGCACCCTGGACTTCAAAATGATAACGGAAGAGGAGCAGTCTCTGATAAAAGCAGTGACCCCATCAAATCGCTATTGAAAGCAATTTCCTTTGTGTGAGATCTCCACTGCTGCTGCTGCAGCAGCCGCTTATGTCAGGGCACAGCGAGAGCAGTGTGAGGAACGAGCATGGCATCCGTACTATGCTGTGATGTCACAGAAGCCCGCCGGTCTCTGATTGGCTTGATGTCTGCACATGTCATTTAGGATCTTCCTTTCTTCCTCCCAGAGTTCTCTTCCCATGTCACGCCATGTGCTTGTGGCCATTTTAGCAATACAAAACACATTTCGTTCCCGCGAATTACCCCAAACTTCTGTTTCATGCAGAACCGAAGTTTTCCTGAAATTCTAAACGAAGTCCACTTCATTAGAATCAATTCGCCCATCTCTTATGGTCACTCCAAAACATTGACTTGGTTATCCTAAATCCACATTGTAACCAGTTTGGCAGTATGCTTCGGGTTATTGTCCATTTGGAAGACCCATTTCCTTACCTAAAAGGGGTATGGTTTATTGATTTCATGCCAGATAGTGAAAAAAACATATATACGTGACTTTTTATATAGTGCACTTCTGGTTTCAACTGTACATATATGTGTATATCTATGTGTGTATATACGTGTGTGTATATATGGATACAGAAGTAGTAGAACTAAAAGGAAGAGATAATGCACTGTAAAATCACGGCACAGAGTGTTATCTCTACTTTCTCAATGCTTTTCAATGTCCTTTGTTTACAGATAAGAGCAGATAACACAAAAAAAGTGATATCACGGTCAAGCTAGACTCTGCTACATCTGTACATACACATACACACTTTTATTTGAAAATCTCCTTTCTACATTGCACAGCTATCCCTCACACATGCTCAGTTATGTTAGTCAGCCTAGCCAGATAGTAAGTAACTCTGAGTCTATCCTACTGCTGTACTCTGCATTCCAGGACAGATTTCTGCACAGGAAGGAGACCAGCAGCCATTTTTTTCTGCTATAATGGATATCCCCTAGCAGGGGCGTAACTTTGGTTCAAAAAGTGGGGGGGACACATTTTCCCTCTCATCCCCTATCTTTCTATCACTCCCTATCTCCTTCACTCTCCTTCCCTTTCACTTCCCTTCTCTCCCTTCCTCTCCCGGCAGTGAAGCTGCCCCCTCTATCCCAGCTAAGAGGTCTGAGGGAGTGCTGTGAGCTCCCCCAGCAGGTCTGGGCGGAAATCCTTATGGGAAACACTTTTGTTGAAACCTAAAGGTTATGAGTGGGGAAAGTACCTTGGCAGTTGCGGACTTTTGCCCAGTGCGAGCACAGGGCGCACGGTCCACTTCGACCAGACCCTAACCAGGGGCCCCCGGGGCCCCCCTCACCACTCAGCAGATGTTATGTAACCAACACGTAGCTGCCACACCCTGCCCTGCCTCATCCCCCTCTGCCCGGAGCAGCAGCTCTCAAACCGCGGGCTGCTTCACAGAGCAGGGAAACAACTTTTTGTAGAGCTCCCGAAAGGGGGGGAGGGGCAACGCGGGGGAGAACACCAACACCGCTCCGACTTTTCCAGGGAGCGGCCATAACCACCTCGTCCGAGACAGCGATCCGATTTTTCACAGAAATTAAACAGCAACTCACAGAACTGAAAAGAGGCACACTATATTCACAACACTTACAGGGTCACAAATATGTGAAAACCTTAGGTACATAACACGACATGCTGGGATTTTAGTTCCACAAAAGCGCTGGGGATTCAAGTACCAGATACTGCACTAATGGGCCTTTAAAACTTTTTAAACATATCTATGTAGTATTTCTGGTACCTGTATTCCCTTGCAGCTTCTGTAAATCAAATCCCACAGTCTGCCACACCACCCAAACTCCCCTTACATTACAAGCCACACCTACTTCATCTAACATCATCTATCTACTACTACTATCTATCTACTATTACTACTATCTATCTATCTATCTAAAATATAAAACCGGGAAACACCACCCACAGAAAAGAATTAAACAACGTGGGTGCAAGCAGAAAAAAAGACCCCCTCTAAAATCCATTAAAACAAAAATTGAAAAAAATGCGCCCCCCCAAAAAAAATTGAAAAAAAAAAAATCATGCTTTATTTGCCCTCAGAAAACGTTTTGGCTCACCATGACCTCTTTAAGCAATTTAAGGTCACCAGAAACATTTAAAAGGGATGAATACATATGAATGATGAAGATTTAAAACCTTTTTTACAAATGAATAAATAAAAAAAATACATAAAAAAAATATAATAATAAACTCCATAAAAAAAGTGAAAAAAAAAGGAAAAAAATACAAAATTTTTGAAAAAAAAAATTTTAAACAATTTGTCCATATATTAAAATACATGTAAATCACCATATTAAAGTGCATTGTTGCGGTTTAAGTTTCACAACATTAATGAATAAGTTAAAATTTTTCAAGAAAAACATTTAAATTTTGGATAAAGATTATTTAATAATTTTAAAATGGTTGGGTTTCAGGGCTAAGGGGTATAAGGGTGGTTTGGAGTTTGGCATGGCCAAAAGAACAAAAACCCTTTTTGCCCTATTTTTAACGCTTGGTAAATAAATTTTCAAAATTACACGCTATAAAAACCGTGTACCGACATCCCCCCAATGTCAACACATAAAATGTGTGTATATTTTTTTTTTTTTTTTTTTTGAAGTGTTGGGGGACACATAGACGGTTTTTGTTTTTCCGTATCCATTGGGGGGCGTTTATGACATACTTTTGGGAAAATGGCTACCCTTGCTTATGTAGCTAGTGTACAGGGGTAAGTAAAGGCATATTTCATATCTGTTTCTGGATGTTTTTTGCACGTTAACCTGCACGCTGTGACCCACGAGTGGGGATGGGCGTGGTGGGGTTTCCCCCGAAAACTCTTTTTCCATGTCTCTTTATATAATTAATATATTACACTACTAAGGGGCTTTTTTCTTTTTCTTTTATAATTTTTCATTTATTATTTTTTATTTTCTTTATTTATTCATTTTTTATTTTTATTTTTTTTTTTCTTTTTATATTCTTTATTTTTTTGTTTTTGTTTGTTAATTAGGTATAGATATTTAGTACAAATTTTTCTTTTTCTATACGATGTATTGTGTAGGAGACCTTTAGTGTGCACGTCTGCAGCGGCACAACCATTTATATACTTGGGTTAGGTGTATTTTTTTTTTCCGGGGTATGGCACTTATGTTAAATTTTTTTACATACAACAAAGGTTGGGCGCTATTTTTTTTTACATTATGTTAGACATTGGAGATGTCAAGTGCGCACGCGTATAGCGGTGTAATTTTGTATATATTTACTTAAGCGTCTGGAAGAGGGGATCTTCCTTTTCCCAAAAATGGCACCGAGTGGTTTTTCTTTTCATTAAAACATCGCGAGGGTAAAGCAACCTTTACACGCGGTTTTACTTTTGGTTTTTTGGGGAAATAAACGCGCAGACGCCGGGGGGTTAAAAGTGACACATTTATTCAGAAAGAAATAGGAGGAGGGCCCTTATCCCACGAAATTTTTAAAGTTAAATTCCCTTTAATTCAAAAGCACTTAATATCACTGTACACTGATTGTGACTTTTAATATATGGACTAATATGTATTACATTTTTTTACACAAATGATGTATTTTTTCACTGTATTTTTCACTTTATTATGGAGTTATATTATTATATTGTATTTATGTATTTATTTATTTATTCATTTGTATATGGATTTATGCATTCACTCATTAGCATATGTTTTAGCACTGCCCTTTATAAGTTTGCTGTCTTCACCTTAAATTTGCTTGAAGAAGGCTCATGTGTGAGCCGAAATGTCATCTGTAGGCATGCAATAAAGCACTGATTTTTTTTTTCACTATATTTTGGGAGTGCAGCAGTTTTTTAAATTTTTTATCTATCTATCTATCTATCTATCTATCTATCTATCTATCTTCTGTCTGTCTGTCTGTCTGTCTATCTATCCCACATCTATCTATGTATCTATCTATGTATCCATCTATCTATCTATCTATCTATCTATCTAATATCTATCTATATCTCTACTATCTATCTATCTATCTATCTATCTATCTAACTATCATCTATCTATCATCTATCTATCTATCTATCTATCTATCTATCTATCTATCTATCTATCTATCTATCTATCGCTGAGTACCCTGGGGAGACTACAAGTGAATAAAAAAAGGTTCAAAATATCCCCCTTTTGCCATTTTACAAATAAAAGAATAAGAAGGTTAAAAAGTTACACACTGCATCCGTAAAAGTCCAGTCTATTAAAATATAACATGGTCACAGTATGGCGGTAATAAGGGGTCTTAGTGTAATGGTTTATATTCAGTAACAGTACAGTTGTTTTATTCAATCTCCTTATGCTGGTGATATGTGGCGGTATTATTTGGTCTTTGTATATTATTTTTATTTGGCAACTACCATCTTAGTATTGTTTTTCGGTCCGTGAAATGCGGACAGTATGTGGCAGTATTTTTTGGTCCATAAGGGTATAGTGGCGTTAGTCACTTTATAGTGGTGAAAAATGGTGATATGTGGCGGTATTATTGGTCTTGGTATAGTGATTTTGTCAGTATCACTATTGGTATTAGTCACTATATGGTAGTGAGATGTGGGATATTTTTTGGTCTATGATGGTATTAGTCATTACCTAGTGGTGACGTTTTTTGGCTTTTTTTATACCTGCAGAATACAGATAACAAATCAATTAAACTGTAAGGTATAAACTCTAACAAAAATACCCCCCCCCCCCCCCCCAAAAAAAAAAAAGGGCGCAATTGCACCCCTCAATTTTTATTTTTATTTAATTTATTTATTTATTTTTTTGGGGGGGGGGAATGCTTTGGATGAATAATTTGTTTTTCTTTTTTTCCACTATCTGGTCCCATCTAAAATTAATTTTCTTGTATGCGACAATCCCTAAAAGTAGAAATAATTTCCCGCAGCACGCTACACAGCAGATATCCCTCACACCAAGTAGGGAACCTGTTGTTAAAAAGTATTGGTCCACAGCCATTGTCCGGGTGTAAGGGGGCCCAAGCTTAAGTTTTGCACCCGGGCCCATGAGTCTTTAGCTACGCCCCTGACTCTGGCACTAGGTCGAATTCAGCAGGATACCTGCTAAAGATGTGCCACTGAAAACCTGGGTTCAATGGGGGAAGGAAACTTTTTGGTGTCAGTAACAATAGGTTACTGACACAGGTAGCTAGTATGGCTGCCTTGCAGCCATGTGTGGGTTTCCTTTTCTGGGAACGGTCATAGCGTTGGGCAGGAGGACTTCTCCGCGTTCCAGGCCAGGTTTTGGGCCAGTCCATGGATGACTATAAAAGGCCTGGGCCTGCAGGTGTTAAGGGTGTGTGGTCTGCTACCTGGAAGTGGAGCGGCAGTGGAGCAAGTGAGGAAGGCTCTTACCCACCAGGCTTGAGGCAAGCAGGTGGCTGCCTTCAGGAAGCTGGACCAAGTAGAGGCTGGTAATCGGGTTGGTGGCGCTGGCAGTAGGCCAAGTCCGCCCGTTATGAGGTTTCTCATTTTATGTATAGCTATTGGCCGGACGGCCGAGGATTTTATTTATGTTTTTGGTTGTATCTGTACTGACCTTGCCTGAAGAGGAAATTGAAGCCAGAAAGCCTGGTGTCAGTGTGACATTTATTTGAGTGCCAGCCCGCTTACCAAAAGCGGCAATCACAATGCTAAGCAACTCCGGGATGGTCCAAGATGGTGGCTGTATGAGTGTGAGTCATCACAGTGGCTCTCTAATTACTGAAGTTTAGAGCCGGACTGGGACTAAAAGGCAGCCCTGGCAATGAAACCGAACCGCCCCCCTATAATATTTCCCTCTATAGATGGAAATTAAAAGATGTTGTCCAATACAGCAAATTTTGCTTAACCCTCTCTATCCCCATCACTATTCCATTAAATTTGTTATACACACACCAGAATGAGGAAAATAAAAGAACCCAATTACACTGTACCCCTAGGTGACACTTATGTCACATATTGTACCCCAAAATGTATTTTATTGCGTTCCATACACCAGAATGACATCACTCACTGCACCTCAGACATGAATTATATTACACATGGCAGCCACAGAAATTACATTACTAACTGCACCTTAGAAATGAATTGCACATTGTACTCAAG
>JAODAL010085399.1:0-10599 GCA_025379985.1 Phyllomedusa bahiana
ATTGGTTTGAACGAAGTCAAATTTTTGGGGACCCGGTGAAGAATGTGCTTTGGATTGGATAAAAGCGTGAGCACATGGTGTTACTGGGGCAAAGAACTCTGGGAGGAAAAAGGGCATAGCCTGCATGAGATGTGCAGAGATGAAGCCAATCAGAGACCGGCGGGATTCTGTGACGTCACCGCACTATATAAGTCCGGGCGCGACGCTGGAAGCTCATACCGCTCTCACTGTAGTGAGTAGGGAAGGTGCTGCCACGGCTGCTAATGATATCTCTTACTAAAGAACTCATTTTTATACAGCGATTTTTTGGGGGGTGTCACAGCTTGTCTCAGAGACTGCTTCTCTTAAAGTTCTAATTCTGATTTTGTGGGGTATTGGAACTGAAATCCAGTGTGCGTCCAATGCAGGTGCATATACACTCACCGACCACTTTATTAGGTACACCTGTCCAACTGCTCGTTAACACTTAATTTCTAATCAGCCAATCACATGGCGGCAACTCAGTGCATTTAGGCATGTAGACATGGTCAAGACAATCTCCTGCAGTTCAAACCGAGCATCAGTATGGGGAAGAAAGGTGATTTGAGTGCCTTTGAACGTGGCATGGTTGTTGGTGCCAGAAGGGCTGGTCTGAGTATTTCAGAAACTGCTGATCTCCTGGGATTTTCACGCACAACCATCTCTAGGGTTTACAGAGAATGGTCCGAAAAAGAAAAAACATCCCTTGAGCGGCAGTCCTGTGGGCGGAAATGCCTTGTTGATGCCAGAGGTCAAAGGAGAATGGGCAGACTGGTTCGAGCTGATAGAAAGGCAACAGTGACTCAAATAGCCACCCGTTACAACCAAGGTAGGCAGAAGAGCATCTCTGAACGCACAGTACGGCGAACTTTGAGGCAGATGGGCTACAGCAGCAGAAGACCACACCGGGTGCCACTCCTTTCAGCTAAGAACAGGAAACTGAGGCTCCAATTTGCCCAAGCTCATCGAAATTGGACAGTAGAAGATTGGAAAAACGTTGCCTGGTCTGATGAGTCTCGAATTTCTGCTGCGACATTCGGATTGGTAGGGTCATAATTTGGCATCAACAACATGAAAGCATGGATCCATCCTGCCTTGTATCAATGGTTCAGGCTGGTGGTGGTGGTGTCATGGTGTGGGGAATATTTTCTTGGCACTCTTTGGGCCCCTTGGTACCAATTGAGCATCGTTGCAACGCCACAGCCTACCTGAGTATTGTTGCTGACCAGGTCCACCCCCTTTATGACCACAATGAAACCCAACATCTGATGGCTACTTTCAGCGGATAAAGCGCCATGTCATAAAGCTGGAATCATCTCAGACTGGTTTCTTGAACATGACAATGAGTTCACTGAAACTCAAATGGCCTCCACAGTCACCAAAATCTCAATCCAATAGAGCATTTTGGGTTTGTGGTGGAACGGAGTTTTCGCATCATGGATGTGCGGCCGACAAATCTCCGGCAACTGTGTGATGCCATCATGTCAAATGGACCAAAATCTCTGGGGAATGCTTCCAGCACCTTGTTGAATCTATGCCACGAAGAATTGAGGCAGTTCGAAGGCCCAAAAGGGGGTCCAACCCCTTACTAGATGGTGTACCTAATAAAGGGCCGGTGAGTGTACATTTTTAATGCTAAACTGCTCACAGCACATTGAATATCCAAGGGTTATCTAAGCCTGTTCCTGTTGTTTCATTTAAAGAAAAAAGCGTTTTTACAATCCAAATACCACTTAATTTTTGTTGCTCAATTCTTTTGCGCAATTTACATCCAGGGGTTAATTAAGCATTGTTTGCTGTTGTGGTGACTAAAAGAAACTGTCTTTTTCACCGCCAAAAAAGACATTTTTCCTGTAGCTAATTCATAAACCGAAGGTTAATTACAAGTTTTTCTCTTTTCCCGTGTACCGTAAAATACACGCCATTGTAACATTCTACAAAGCTGGTAGTTTTTGGTTGCTCAATTCTTTTGCGCAATTTACATCCAGGGGTTAATTAAGCATTGTTCTGCTGTTGTGGTGACTAAAAGAAACTGTCTTTTTCACCGCCAAAAAAGACATTTTTCCTGTAGCATAATTCATAACCGA
The DNA here is from genome assembly GCA_025379985.1 of Phyllomedusa bahiana. Classification (NCBI taxonomy): domain Eukaryota; kingdom Metazoa; phylum Chordata; class Amphibia; order Anura; family Hylidae; genus Phyllomedusa; species Phyllomedusa bahiana. The sequence goes on from JAODAL010085399.1 coordinate 2,106, forward strand.
AGGTTAATTACAAGTTTTTCTCTTGCTGTGTACCGTAAAATACACGCCATTGTAACACGCTACAAAGCTGGTAGTTTTTGGTTGCTCAATTCTTTTGCACAATTTACATCCAGGGGTTAATTAAGCATTGTTCTGCTGTTGTGGTCACTAAAAGAAACCGTCTTTTTCACCGCCAAAAAAGACATTTTTCCTGTAGCATAATTCAGAACCGAAGGTTTTAAATAACAATTTTTTCTCTTTGCTGTGTACCGAAAAATTTACATGCCATTGTAACACGCTACAAAGCTGGTATTTTTTGGTTACTCAATTCTTTTGCGCAATTTACATCCGGGGGTTAATTAAAGCGTTGTTTCTGCTGTTGTGGTCACTAAAAAAAACCCTTCTTTTTCACCCCCAAAAAAAGGGAAATTTTGCCTGTAGCATAATTCATATCCGAAGGTTAATTAAGCCTGTTTTGCTTTTACATTCAGTAAAAATACACAGTGTTTTTAAAAACACAACAAGTAAATTTTCCCTGGCCATTTGTGGAGCGCAATTTATATCCAAGGGTTACCCAAGCTTGTTAGGGGGTTCATTTGGAGTCAAATACGGGGTGTGTATTTATCATATACAGATATCTTCATCAAACAGTGTCTGTACATTTTGAATAAACAGTATGTCAAAACAGAGAGGTGCAGGCTCTTCCCCTGCGTGGCAGTGGCACAAACATTCCTAGAGCAGCCCCCAGGTCGCAGCACAGCAAGGGGGACGTCGCAGCAGGGGTCACTCGGTGAGGCCACAACTGCCGCTGTCATCAGCGGCCCGTGTGCTGACCAGCAACCAAGGGTCTTGATTTGTTTGACTAGGTCAATCCACTTCCTCCCAGATGACATCTGACAACCCCAGCCAAGAGTAGGTGGGAACGTCAGACACAACACTTAGTTGGCATGGCCCGGGAGCAGGTCAGCGGCCCTCACCTGTCCCGCCTCTGTCCCATCTGGTTCCCTCAGCCAGAGATCTACTATGTGGTCTGGGCTCAGCGCCACTATATAGAAAGGGGATGAACAATTTGAGGAGGGCAGTTAGTAGCTACTTGGCAGCGAAGAAATGGGGCCAATATCCCCTGCTTCTTGCAGTAGGCGGCAAATTATAGATGTGGAGAGTGGCATGGGAGGCCATGTTGTGAGGGGTCAGCCTCTGCATACCAAGACCGGTGATGAGGACAGCAGTGACGATAAAAACACAAATAGATGATGATGTAGCCGACCGCCCCTTGGGAGCCGGGTGAGGCAAGGGCTTCATCATCGTAAAGGAGAAGAGGGCGTCAGCTTGCGCGTCATGCAGCGGCGCAGCCAGCAAGTGGGTTGTGTGGCCGTGAGTCAGCAGGATAGCAGCAGGGAGTCGGGACCCCAAGGGGCCCACGGGGTAAAAAATCTGCTTCGCAGGTCCAAGAAAGTAGCGGCACAGGGGCTCAGCGAGGAAACGGCGGTATAGTCACTCAGTGCGGGCGTTGGCGGTAAAATCAGATACTCGGCGGTGTGGCATTTTCTTTGCTAAAGACACCGGGGGAGCCGAATTTGGGTATATGTAGAATCTTTAGGCAGAAAGTGAAAGCGGGGCCCAGGGAAGGCTAACGTTGGCACCAACGGCCCTGCGTCAACTATGAAAGCGCACCAACCGGTGGCCTGGGAGAAAACGTGGCTCAGGTGGTGGTCCATCCTGGCCGCTGCAGCAACAGCAGCAGCAGCGCCCGGGTGGCACGCAGGCCTTTGGGCAGGCAGTCAAGGCTCCACCACCTCTGCAGAAGGGAGCTGTTTCTCTTTGACATCATCTCCCGGTCCAGATGCTCCTGCTCCTCGCTACTAATGGCGCCAGCAGTCGTTCAGTGAGGCGATTGCAAAGAGACAACAGTATGCGTCCAACCCATCCTAAGGTGCAGAAATAAACCGTGCTCCTGTCCAAGTTGTTGGAAACTGCAGTCCCTCCCTTTCCAAATGATGGACTCTGCACCATTCAGAGAACTAATGGCTTGTGCCGAGCCGAGATTGAGAGTTCCAAGCCGTAATTTGTTTTCCAAAAAGGCAGTACCAGCACTTCCTAAATATGTAGAACAGAAAGTGGGCCAGTCCTTGAGCTTATCGGTTTGTTCCAAGGTGCACAGCAGCGCGGATGTCTGCAGCTGTAACTACGGTCAGGGCCAGTACATGTCCTTTACGACCCTCTGGGTGAATGTGCTTCCTGCCCAGGCACACCAACAACTTGGACAGGAAACGCCGCTTTCTCCTCCACGTTGTCAAACTGCGGCTCCTGCGCCAATTTCCGCCTCCTCCTCCTCCACCACCACCATCATCTCCGCCTCCACCAGAACTGCTCCATCAGACCACATGGGCACAGCAGTGTCACGCAGTTCTATACCAGGCTTGCCTCGGCGAACGAAGTCACACAGGGGAGGAACTGCTCCACGTCATGCAGCAAGAAATCAATGTGTGGCGTTCTCCGCAGCAACTGCATATCGGAACCATGGTGACAGACAATGGGAGTAACATGGTGTCCGCGCTGCACCGGGAGGGATGGTCCATGCGCCCTGCATGGCGCATGTGTTCAATCTGGTTGTGAAAAGGTTCCTGAAGTCTTCCACCGATCTTAAAGAAGATTCTGAAAATAGCCAGGAAACTGTGCATGCACTTCATCCATTCCTACAAAGCCAGGAACACCCTCCTCGAATTGCAGCGGCAGAACAGCCTCCCCCAACATACTCTGATATGTGATGTTTCTACCCGTTGGAATTCCAGCCTGCACATGTTGGACCGACTGTATAAAACAGAGAAAGGCCATTAACGATTTTTTGATGATCCAGGCGGACAGGAGTATCCCCTGTGTAACTTTGATGTCAGCCAGTGGCAGCTCATGCGTGACATCTGCCGTTTGTTGAGGCCATTCGAGGAGGCGACGTTATTTTGTCAGTCGCCAGGACTACGGGATGAATAACATCATTTCCATTGCTTCATGTCCTGGAACAGATGCTGAAAAATCTGTCTTGGCAGGGGACTGGAGACGTGGCGACTACATCTTGCGGCCACATGAGTCCGGTGGGGACTGAAATGGAGGAGGAAGAGGACATTGGAGCAGAAGCATTGTCTGGTGAAATGAGTGGATTTTCTACCCAGGTGACAAGAGAGGAGGAGCAGAAGCAGCTGGAGGAGGTAGATGGAGATGAGGAAGACGAGGGAGATGACCCGCAAGCAGCCTGGCAGTATACAGTGGAGATGGAAAGGGAGGGAGCCCTTCGGAGTCACTTGTGCAGATGGCCCGCAGCATGTGATTTGCCTGGCTAGTGACAGCCGAATAGTCACCATCTGGCAGAGGGATGACTTCTGGCTCTCCACCCCAAATTTGGGCCCTCGTACCGGTCCAAAATGGGAGCATTTTTCCCAGCTGCTGAGAGGGAGGACAAACTCAAATACTATAGGGAAATCTTCTGTAGTCAGTTGGCCGCTGCCTATGTGCGGCATCATCCCTCCACTGACAGGTCTGACCAGGGGGTTCTTTTGTGCTCACGTCCTACTGCCGCAGCTGCTGGGGGAAGGTGGGGGGGTAGGAGCAGTACCAGCTCCACCAGCAGCAACCTAAGGGCTGGAGTCACTGAAAGAGCAGCTTCCTTCACCCCCTAGTGAGGAGGGCAGTCGCCAGCAGCAGCAGGACCTGGAGCAGACCCTGAACCAACAGGGGGTGGCCCCACTTGGACAGCCACTCTGCCACCTCAGTTAGAAGATCCGCTGGACTACTGGGCAGCCAAACTGGATGTGTGGGCCGCAACTTGTCCTTGAGTTTTGCAGTGGAGAAGCTGTTCTGCCCGCCATGTAGTGTGCATCTAGAGCGGTGTTCATTGCGGCGGGGGCCATCGTTACCCCAGGAGAACCCGCTTGTCCGCGGGAATTGGTGGAACGTCTGACCTTTTGTCAAGATGAATCAGGCTGGATCGGCCAGGATTTCCACACACCATGCCTTAGGCGTCAACACATCAGCCATGACGCCCCACCCAAACTGTGAGAAATGAGTCTGGGTTCAAACTACCTGCCTCAGTCACTATTCTGATGCCGCCACCCGCCTGATGCCACACATCTGCTGCCAGTTTCTCCCTCAGCCTACCACCATCTTTACCAGGGACTGGTATTGCCACCCACCTCCACACTCTGTCATTGTGCCACTCTCTGACCTCATGCTGCTGCTGCCGTTACCTCCACGATCTGTCATTGTGCCACTCTATGACCTCATGCTGCTGTTGCTGTTGCTGGTGCCGTGACATCCACACTGTGTCATTGTGCCACTCCGTGGCCTACTCCTGTTTTTGCCACCTCCAGAATGTCATTGTGCCACTGTCTGACCTCATGCCGCTGCTGTGGCTGCTGCCGTCACCTACACACTGTTTCATTGTGCCACTGTCTGACCTCATGCTGCTGCCACCGTCACCTCCACTCTCTGTCATTGTGCCACTCTGTGGCCTACTACTGTTTTGCCCCCTCCAGAATGTCATTGTGCCACTGTCTGACCACATGCTGCTGCTGTTGTGACCTCCACACTCCGTCATTGTGTCCCTCTGTGGCCTCCTCCTGTTTTTGCCACCTCCAGAATGTCATTGTGCCACAGTCTGACCTCACGCTGCTGCTGCCGTAACCTCCACACTGTGTCATTGTGCCACTCTGTGGCCTATTCCTGTTTTTGCCACCTCCAGAATGTCATTGTGCCACTGTCAGACCTCATGCTGCTTCCACCGACAACTCCACAGACTGTCAATGTGCCACTCTGTGGCCTACTACAGTTTTGCCACCTCCAGAATGTCCTTGTGCCAATGTCTGATCTTATGCTGCTACTGCCTTGACCTCCACACTCTGTCATTGTGCCACTCTGTGGCCTACTGCTGTTTTTGCCACCTCCAGAATGTCATTGTGCCACTGTCTGACCTCATGCTGCTGCTGTGGCTGCTGCCGTAACCTCCACACTGTGTCATTGTGCCACTCTGTGGCCTATTCCTCTGTTTTTGCCACCTCCAGAATGTCATTTGTGCCACTGTCCCGACCTCATGCTGCTGCCACCGGGCACCTCCACTCTCTGTCATTGTGCCACCTGTGGGGCCTACTACAGATTTGCCACTCCAGAATGTCATTGTGCCACTGTCTGATCTAATGCTGCTACTGCCATGACCTCCACACTCTGTCATTTGTGCCACTCTGTGGGCCCAAAATCCTGTTTTTGCCACCTCCAGAATGTCATTTTGCCACTGTCAAGACCTCATGCTGCTTCCACGGTCACCTCCACCCCTCTCTCATTGTGCCCACTGGGCCCACTACTGTTTTGCCACCTCCAGAATGTCATTGTGCCACTGTCTGATCTCATGCTGCTGCTGGGCCCTGCCCTCCACACCCGTGTCATTGTGCCACTGTCTGACCTCATGCTGCTGCTGCCGTGACTCCACTCTCTGTCATTGTGCCACTCTGTGGCCTACTCCCTGTTTTTGCCACCTCCAGAATGTCATTGTGCCACTGTCTGACCCCATGCTACTGCTGTGGCTGCTGCGTAACCTACCACACTGTGTCATTGTGCCACTCTGTGGCCTACTCCCGTTTTTGACAACCTTCAGAAAAGTCATTGTGCTACTCTCTGGGCCTCATGTGCTGTGGCTGCCGCCCGTCACCTCCACCTCTCTGTCATTGTGCCACTCTGTGGCCTCACTACTGTTTTTGCCACCTCCAGAATGTCATTGTGCCATTTCTTCTCTTTACCTCATGCTGCTGCTGCTGTTGATGCCGTCAACTCACACTGTGTCATTGTGCCACTCTGTGGCCTACTCCTTGTTTTTGCCACCTCCAGAATGTCATTGTGCCACTGTCTGACCTCATGCTTCTGTGGCTGCCGCCGTCACCTCCACACTCTGTCACTGAGATGGCACCTGAGCTCTCAGCTTGTTTTTTTCCAGCTTTCGCTGGCATGACTTTATCAGGCTACATTCCCGCTTCAGTTTTTTGGTCAGTTTTGCCCTCTTAAGTGCCCAGGGAACTTTATAGTAAAGCGATTCTAAGAGCGGTGGCAGTCATATGCGTGTCATACTAAAACACAACATTGTATGAAGACCAAACCAAGCTCCCTCTGCATATTTAAGCATGGCACAACGTTCTACAGCACCCTGCACGCTCTGTGCAGCCTGGAAATAGCTGTTTTTTAACGTGTTTTGTCCCGAAGTAATTCGGACCGAAATGAATTTTGTCGGGAAATTCAGCGAAGTGACCAAATCGAATTTTTGAGAAATTCGCCCATCTCTAACTTTAATTTGTTATATTATGACACTCCAGACATGCATCCAAACCCTTTTTGAACTCTGTTAGTGAATTCACCATAAGTTCCTCTGGCAGAGAATTCCATAGTCTCACTGCTCTTACAGTAAAGAATCCTTTTCTATGTTTATGTAGAAACTTTCCTTCCTCATAGAGGATGCCCCCTTGCTCTAGGTACAATCCTGGGTATAAATAAATCTTGAGCGAGATCTCTATCTTGACCTTTAACGTATTTAAAGATATTTATTATGTCCCCCCGAAGCCGTCTTTTCTCTAAACTAAATAACTCTAATTTTGCTAATCTTTCTTGGTATTGTAGTCCACCCAGTCCTTTTATTATTTTTGTTGCCCGCCTTTGTACCTGTTCAAGCTTTACAATGTCTTTCCTGTGCACTGGTGCCCAAAACTGTACACAATATCTCCATGTGTGGTTAACCAGTGACTTGTATAATGGGAGAATAATGTTCTCATCATGTGCATCTGCCCCTTTTAATACAATCCATATCCTATTGCCTTGGCAGCTGCTGCCTGACACTGGCTGCTACAATTAAGTTTCTGTCCACCAGGATTCCAAGTCCTTCTCCATGTCACTTTTACCCGACCTTTTTACATTTAACATTGTAGATCATGTAATGGATTTTTTTCTCCTCCATGTGCATAACCATGGCATTTATCTGTATTAAACCTCATTTGGCCTTTTCTCTGCCCAGGCCTCCAACTTATCCAGATCCCTTTGTAATAACACATTATCCTCTATTGTGTTGATTACTTTACAGAGCTTAGTATCGTCTGCAAAGATCGATATTCTACTTAGTAATTCCTGTGTAAGATCATTAATGAAAATGTTAAAGAGGATAGGGCCCAATACTGAGGTTTAACACAGATAAATGCAAGGTTATGCACATGGGAAGGGAAAATCCAATCCATGATTACTTGTTAAATGGTGAAAAAGTGACATGGAGAAGGACTTTGGAATCCTAGTAAGCTTAAAGGAGTTGTCTCATTACGAGCTTTCAGCCTGTCAGTGTCCCTGGTAAGTTGAACTGAGGGGCGTGCTTCTTGGTCTGTCTCTTCTGCTCCCTCTCCCCCCTCCCATCAGCACACAGGCAGCTACTAACTTCTATACAGGGGGGGGGGAGGGGGTTTGCTCTCAGAGTTCACCCAGTGTGTGTGCCTGCCTAGGTCTGTTACAGGAGAGGGCTGATCTTGAGTGTAGAGAGGTCTGTGAAGCTGCTGTGTATGCTAATAGAGCAGAGGGGATGCATGTGTTCCTATATCCCCTGCTTAGCTTACAAGTCTCCACATCTCCAGCAACAACAAGGGAAGTGTTACTATACTCAGGATGTCTCACTAATACAGGAGAGCATAAAGTATTCACATGCCTGATTCTGTACAGTATTAGTATAGTCACAGTTCCAAAGACATATCATGATTATAGTAACAGACAGGGTCACTGCTGTCACATCTATCTGTGTAGAGAGCAGGAGGAAGCAGGGACACACAGGGTTAATCCAGCTGCATGGACACAGACCCCAGAGTCCTCCCTCCCCCTCCTTCCACTCCAGAAGCATTCTGTGCTGGAGGGGCTCTCTGCTCCGACCTGTCTTCAAAGGTGATGAGTCATTCAGACCTGACAGCCAGTAAGATAAGGATCAACAGGTCGGCTGCTATAGAAACTTGAGAAGCTGATGTAGTAATACTAACAGGGCTAGCTCAAAATCAGTAGGACATTTGTAATGAACATATAGTGCAAAGCTGCTTGTTTTTTAAAGATCTTTAAATTAAAACCCAATCATTGTAGCGAGACAACCCCTTTAATTGTAGCAGCCGGTATCAGGCAGTAGCTGTCGAGCCAAATAGGATTATGGGGTGTATTTCAGTTTTGGGCTCCAGTGCACATGAAAGACATTGTAGAGCTTGAACAGGTACAAAGGTGGGCAACAAAAATAATAAAAGGACTGGGTGGACTGCAATACCCAGAAAGATTAGCAAGATCAGGGTTATTTAATTTAAAGAAAATACGACTTTGGGGGGACATAATAAATATGTTTAAATATATTAAAGGTCAAGATAGAGATCTCTCTCAAGATTTATTTATACCCAGGACTGTATCTAGAACAAGGGGGCATCCTCTACGTCTAGAGCAGTGTTTCTCAACTCCAGTCCTAGACCCCCCCAACAGGTAC
>JAODAL010085400.1:0-10599 GCA_025379985.1 Phyllomedusa bahiana
TTGTTGGTCCCTGGTGAAAATGTAGGGCCTCCTCAGTTACCATTGCCTTTTCCCCAATACCGGTGTCTTCTTATGTGTCAAAGGGGCCCCATAGCAGCTGCTACCGCTGTACCTGCTGTGGCTATGTCATCCTCATCTTTTCAGTAAGCCATTGAAAGGAATGAAGTATTTTAGCCTGTGAATTTTTTTCTATAACTCTTAGAGCCAAATTGTCTTCACCAAGTTGTTCCACGCATCTAGTTTACTCTTACTGAAGGTAATTCTAGTTTCTTCTCACCTGTATAGGTATAAAAATTAACCTGAACATCAAATCCCATTGACCGTAATGGCGTTCGAAATTCGAGTTCGACACAAACTTCGAATAGAACATCTCAAAATTCAAGGTTCGACTCAAACTCAAATTTTTATTGTTCGCTCATCAAAATACACTTTTTTGTTTTTAAAACTGCCAAACATACTGTAGTACCAAAGCTTTTTTCTCATACCTCGAAAACATGTTTTGTGAAAACCCCAAAAAAGAATCCCTTTTTAAAAGCTATAGGTGCCATATATCTACTTCCATGAAAAACTAGCTTGACTTCTACAAGTTACATTTACTGGACTGGACATTAGACGGACATGGTGGTTGGATCACTGGAAAAAAAAGGCGTAAAACTTAACTTTTAATGTATACATATAAAAAAATGATATAATGCATATGTTTTATTATTAGAAAAAATGTAGCACAACAAATACCATTTGGGGAGGGTGCAACCAACCACTATCCCTCCTGTACCCTATACTAAGATCTATCTATCAGAAGTGATGCAGGATCATTGTTTGGATAAGGACCCGGAAGCTAAGGCTAGTAAGCCCTAGACCACCCTAGCCAGATAGTCAACAGTAACAACCCAAACAGAATACAAAAATCTGACATGTTTCCTTCCCTAACTGTAATACAGGGAGTTCATCAGAGGTATAGCAAGAAGTGGAAGAAGGGACAGTAAATATATCTATCCACACATATAGATGGTCAAGGAATGTGAATATAGTACACCTATGCACATACCAAAATCAATAGCAACCAAAAGCCAATGAGAACAGAGAGTGGACAAACTTCAGTGGCTATTCAATAAACAGTGAACTCACCAGTCCAGTCCCTGGAGGCCCAGTGATGACATATCTCCAGGTGTATTCAGTTGTGTCTTGTACTCATTGGAGGGACCCAGTTTTCGGCGTCTACCTTGCGGTAACACACCGTCGTGGGGTGTGGTGTGTGACGTCATTAGAATGCACACCATCGTACTAGAGAGAAAGCTGACTCACAGGCTTGAGCCGTGCCGCCCACCTAACATAAGTGTGAGCAATGGGTTATAAGCCCAACCTACATAAATTTATGCTGTGAATACTAGGCAAGCCCTAAGTATAGTATATAACATGGGCGCAAATACCCAATAATGAATGAAGGAATTGCAGCCACATTAAAGGAATCCAGATGGACTCATAATACATGGAAACAATCACGAATGAAACACAGGTATATATTATACACAAAACAAAAAGAAAAGTGATTTTTCATTATCAGTGGCATGTGTATTACATCATGTAAATGCCTCCCAGATACAATGCAGGAAAATCCACAGAAATCATCTATTCAAGAATTGATCTTTAAACAGAGGAAACAGGAAATAACCAAAGAAGGGAAAAAGGAGCAAAGGAAAAAGGGGGCAGGGGAAAGAGGGTAAGGTCTATAAAAAATCCCCAAAATAATGGAAATCCCCCCATGAATTATTACATGCTGTAATTAAACAGTGGCAGATGTTTCAAAAAGGGAACTAAACAGTTACAATTAATCTGAGCGGTTGCCAGATTTGAAGACGTTTAATTACGTTAACTTTGCAATTTAAAAAATACCTTACAACCAACTTTGGCCATCACTTGTCATTTATAAGGATGTAGAAAACATAACGTGATCCTAACGTATTAAGATACCTCAACTACAAGGTGCTACAATGGTGTAAATCGAGTTATCACAATGCACCAGTCATGTTACCTCTTTTTCTCCTGGTCACTTATCCCAGTGTTCAATAGAAACAGTTTAATGACAAACTCCTCCCTCCTACATCTCCATATTGTTAAAATAACTCTTTCAATTTAGGAAATGCAAAAGTAATGTTATGGCTGGCGGGAGTCCTCCTGCCATTTTGTCTTCCACCATTTACTAGATCAGCTGACCATGCGGCACACGTGAACTTGTTTATTGGGAATTTTTGCTAGCTTCACTGGGAGGCTATTGCTTTGTACACTGTTAGCTGGAAGCTAGTATCTTATGAGCTTGCAAACTGTTACTAGAATCCAGTCCTGTTTTAGTTAGTTTTCTGTGCTTAGTTTGTTAGAGCCCTGCTTAAGTCTTAAGTCTTTTGTTGATTCTGTTTTGCCCTGTGTGCTTTCTGGTAGTTCTGTGCGGTTTTGGCTACAGTCAGTATAGCTGAATATAATTGCTAGGGATATTATTAGGGATAGAATAGGGCCAAGGGTGTATGGTGTTAGGGCCAGCACTAGGGACATATTAGGGACAGAGATAGGGAAAGCTATTTGATAGAATAAGTTGTTTTTGGTGTCTTGCCTTTAAATTCACAAACTTAAGGCCATACTTATAGCACAGTGACTGAACCATGAACTATCCCCAGTAGGAGGCAATATAAGCCACCATGCTAATTGGGAAAATGTATCAGGTGCAGATAACTAATGAACAGGTGCTCCCACACCTATCCTCTAAATGGGCAGCTGCCTAGTAAGGAATTGCACATTAAATAAGTGCCAGTTCACACCAGTATGCAAAAAAGCTACAATAGAACACTTTTTGTTAGTTACCTGCACCTGCTTTCCCAGGTAGCATTATGGTTTTTATTGCCTCCTACTGGGATTAGTTCATTATCTACTCATTAAACTGCATCATTCTATCTCCACCCGTGCCCTTGTCACTGTAAACCTTGCTTTCTATCATTCCTTAGTAAGTCCTTACATTTATTTTTGATACATGCTTCATATGACTTGCATGGGACCGCTGGTTGGCTTACTTTCCATTGTCAGTTTTGTTGCCATCCACGTCAAACAGTGTCATTACAAGTAATGACATTGTAAAGAAAAAACTTAAAGAGGTTCTCCGGGACTAATCTTTATTTGTTATAGAGCTCACAATTGTGTTATATTAAACATTGTAATTCATACTTATTAAAAATGATTTACCTGTCCTGCTGCGCAGAACCAGACAAAGAGCCTTGTCTTCTCCCCTGCAGACAACCTGATATTCATTGATAACAGAGCTGGGGGGTTGTGTACTGCTGTCGTGAAAATGATAACTGAAGCTCTGTACAGTTTATACAGTGACTCATGAGTCATGACTATTATCACTGTCATGACAGCAAGTACAGAGCTGGGGGGATTACTCACTAATGTCAGCACAAAGAGGATGTCTGTGGAGGGAAGTCCTAGATCGCAGTGCAGTCTGGGAGTTGTAGGAAAGAGATACTGGAGAACTACTGACCCTCCCACAAGCAGGAAGTTTCACTGCAAATAGTAAATCTTATGACAGATGAATAAGGAGGCAAAAGAAAAGAAACACATGAAGATAGTGGCATCTCTTTACTTTTCAATATAAATGTTGTTTATAGTGTTCTGTGAAATAATTAAACTCCCCGATAACCACTTGAAAAAAAACACATTAAAATACCTTTCTTGTTCCTCAAAAATTCACTCTTTATTTAAATGAAATTTATTTTAAAAGTGATTAAGTGATAAAACCAGCAGCTCAAAGATTTAAATTAAAAAATTCTGAAATGTTGTCAATGATAATCTACTATTAATTATAACTAACCATTATTACAAAAGTTATATTCAGCAACAAACTTGTTTCCTATGATTTTAATTTAAATAGGATGTAATGACTACAATCATAATGACCCCGGCTGTTCTACGCTGATGAGGCTGCTCCGATGACTCCATTAACCAGAGTCATATGATCACAATGTTAGCTTTTTGAAGGCTTTCTTGATGTCCTCATTTCTCAGGCAGTAAATCACAGGGTTGCTTAATGGAGTCACCATGGTATACACAACAGATATTATTTTACGTAAGGCCGTATACTTCCCTCTCTCTGGGGTCAAATAAATAGAAATTAAAGTTCCATAAAATATGGAAACCACAGCCAGGTGGGAACCACAGGTGAAGAAGGATTTTTGGCTGCGGGTTGTTGACTTTATACTGAGAATTGTGCGGATGATATAAGCATAAGATACCACAACGTGGGAAAGGAAACGGGGATACGGGAAAGCACATGAAGGTTTCCAGCAGCCTCATCCTCAAGACCTTAGAACAAGACAATTCTATTAAGGGGTTAATGTCACAAAAAAAGTGGTCGATGACGTTTGACCGACAGAACTGAAGCTGAGAGATGTTTACTGTTAAAACTAATGCAACCGTAAAGCCAAGAACCCAAGAAACAATAATGTATTTCACACAGAGGGAGGAGGTCATGATAGAGTGATAATGCAGAGCTTTACATATGGCCAAATACCTGTCATAGGACATCACTGTCAGAACGAAACACTCTAAAGATTCACAGACTGTAAAAATAAAATACTGCAAGAAGCAAGACGGAAGAGCCAGAGAGGAGCCATTCTAAAAACGCAGGAGCTGGGCAGGACAATTCAAAGTTAGAATGAGGTCCGATACTGTGAGCTGTGACAGGAAGAAGTACATTGGACGGTGCAGGTTCTTGTTGATGGACACCAGAGAGATGACCAAGAGGTTCCCACAGATCGTAACAAGATAAATCACAAAGCTAAAAAGGAAAAAAGCAAACCTGAAACCATGCAACCCCATAATCCGAGCCAGAATGGAGTTTTTAGTTTTTAAAACTTTTTTGTCGACAAAGTTGAAACGGCAAGGTTTTTATGGTGATGAAATTTTCAGCATGCGAAAATTTAAGGGTTTAAAAATCTGTGATCATCATAAGATCGCGCCTTTTTTCGGCGCTTCCTGTTTTTTTGGCGGCCACAAATCAATTACAGAATAGAGAGGGTGAGATGTGTGTGCGACGTATGACTGGGGTTTAATGGTTGCGTTTGGCGGGAAAAAAACCATGACCCGTTTTACATAAAAAGGTTTTTTCCTGTTCAGCCCAGGTCCCAGCGTTCATGGGAAAAGGGACTGCGCTCTGCCTGTGGCCAAACAGCTCAGCGAAATTTAGTCTATTCTGCACAGAGAAAACCCCTACTTTTAGCTGTGACCTTCCAATTTTGTTAGATTGAGATTTGAAGATTTTTGTAGTTAGTAGAGAATTTTTAAAACGCATCTACCGCTGAAATCACGGGGGAGCGGGGGGAGGGGAAGGGGGGGCCCGCGGGGGAACACAGAGAAGCTTACTATAAAAAAAACTGGATAAAGTTCACCCAAGACTTAGTGTAGACATTGCACTCAATATCTTTATTTTTAACATTTGCTATTGAAATATTTCCTGGATATTGGGCGCCTGAACTTATATTGGATCACATCATTTTAGTAAAAGCGGTCTCCTTGTTAGGGGAAAAATCCACTTTTTTATCAGTATACATTTAATGGTGTTCATTTTCAATTTTACCCATTCCACCTAGTTAAATCCACCTTCAGTTAAAATTTTCAATCAGCAAAATTAGTAGTAGCACAGGTTGTTTTTGCTAAAAAAAAAAGTGTATCTACGAAAACATAACAGTTTCGTGTTTTTTGACTTTTGCGCACCCCGCTTTTTCATTTAGCAGCTCTAGTAAACTTAAAAAAAAAATTCTATGCACCACAGGTAATTGAAAAGGGGAAAAAATACCATGTACTATAGAAAACATAACAGTTTTCGTGATTTTTGACGGTTTGCCCCCAACCCCCTTTTTTGATTGACGCAGCACCCGTAAATCTTAAACAGAATTTATGTCACCACAGGGGGAATTGAAAAATGCAAAAATACCGTGTATTATACAAAACATAACAGTAGGGGTTTTTTTACTTTTTCGCCCCACTTTGTTCTTGACGCAGCATCCACGTAAATCTTAAACAGCAATTCTTTTGTCACCCCAGGTTAATTGAAAGGTGCAAAAAATACCGTGTATTAACGAAAACTAACAGATACGTGTTTTTTGACTTTGCGCACCCAGCTTTGTTGATTGACGCAGCATCCAAAAATTTTTAAAAACGCAATTCATGTCACCAAGGGGTGAATTGAAAGGTGCAAAAAATCCCCGTGTTATTATGGGGAAAAAAACCTAACAGATACGTTTTTTTTTACTTTTCCCCAGTCCAGATTTGTTGATAGAACCTTGCGGGTTAAATTTAAATTTCCAGCAATTTTTTTTTGATTAGAGGGGATTTAAAAGAATACGGTGATTTGCTTTTTTTAATAAGAGATTTTCCAAAACTTTTTCCATACATTCTCAAATTTTTATATTTCTGAACATGGAGAGAAAATGCAGGTGGAAAGCGGCAAAAAGGGGGTTTGCACATGGAGGTAGAGGTCGAGAGAAGGTGCCCCTTTCCCAGTGCGGGTGACAACACGATGTCAGGGATCGTCAGTTGGGGCCCGTCGGCCCGTCATCGAGGGGTCAGGGTCTGTGAATTAAGTAACAAAACATCTTTGCCAATCTGTCCTTAGTGGTTTTAATGCACCCTGCATTTAGAGTCTTACCCCCTCGTCCCCCAGCACGGCCACAAAATGTCCATAAATCAGCTTTAACGCATCCCCCAACAGAAGCACCCAAAGTCAACTCGTGTCCCCAACCAATGTGGATAATCCTTTGTTAAAACCCTCTTTGATGAAAAAATTTCGTTGGGGTCAAAAGGCATTTTTAAAAGAAAGAGGATGATTTAGTTCTCTGACCCCCCTTTACTATCCCATCAAGAGGAGGTAAAAGGGAAGCCGGTCAATGGCAAAAATCCCGGCGGGTCGGGAACCCCTTGCATGCCCCTTGCTTGTGCCCGCAGTTCTGGTGCAAAAGTCAGGATGACCAAGTACCTGTGTTGTGATGATGATGATGACAAATTTTGCGGATCCACCCGGGTCTTTTCCGCAAATTTGCTTGCGAGCGCTTCACAGTGGAGAAAATAAAGGGAAATGGGTAGTGTCAATACGGGCCCCGCCACAAAAAGGGAGAGGGCGGGTCGCAAAAGCCCGCTGATATTTTTCCGCAGCCACGGTAGGCAAACCCCGCCCCTCGCTTATCCCGTCAAAAGGTCCAGGCCCTCTAAAGTCGGGGGCCTTTTCTGTGAGAAGCCTCTGATTCCCCCAGCGATGTCATATGCCCCCTTTGCCGTAAACGAAATAAGTAGGGCAAAACCTTTTAATGGTTAAAACCCACCACCAAAATGTCAGTCACGGCACAAGCAGGAGTTGAAATGGAGGGAAACTTGGCCAAAAAAGGGCCCCAGACCAAAGCCGGGCCCCACCACTGTCACACCCTCTGTTCTCCCTCCTCCTCTCCCCCACCACAACTTTCCCTCAGCTGCCCATGTCTCCAAGTCATGATCGGGGATCAGCCTCCACTTCAGCCCCACCGTCACCCGACTCCCACCAGCACCCCCAGAGACACATCCTACCCTTCCCCTTCCGCCAGTTTGAGCCTCAGCCGTACACCCCCAGTTTTTAAAGCACCCCACCCTTCTGTCTTCCGGTTTTGGGGGCAGAAGAAACACTTTAACCCAAACATCCCAAAGCCAAAACCCCTGAATGGGGCATTGCCGGCTTTTGGCCTTGGAAATGTTTGCCTTCCCGTATGGGGGACAAGAGGGGTTTTCCCCGCCACGTCAGGGCCCCTCCCCTGCCCCCAATACCAGTGCCAGCGGCATTTTCTTTGCCAAAAGCCTCCCTGCCCTGGCCACCAAAATGTCAAAAAAATTTAAAAGCGCGTTGTCTGCATCGTGTCCGGAAAAGCCCTCTCACCACGACACAGGGATAGAAAGAAGGCAAGGCCGCTATACTCTGTGAAGCTCACCTAGGTGAGCTGGGGGGGTGTCTCGGGGGGGTGACGGGGGGCTCTAAAGGTCGCGAAACGCTTTTAAAAACCGCAGGGAGGGGTTCGGGGCCTTTCCCCCCCGGGGTCTTCTGGTGGATCATGCCCAAAACCCACCAGGCCGTGTTGGAATTTTTTTCTGCCTTGGGACCTCCACAACAGGTCAGGAGCGTGGAGGTCTCCCACCGAGACCGACGCTGGCTGGGTGACAAGAACCTTGTGCCAGGCAAGGGGGGTGGCGATAACGGGCAAAATTTGCTGGCCGCCCTTAAGACGGTAGGCTGGACAAAATTTTTTCCCTGGCAACATGTCAGAACCTTGCGTCCAAAATTTCTAAAGAGCTACCCGGGTCGGACTGCTGTGAAAAAAGGCTCGAGGTCTGAGTTCGCACTTCCGCCGTTCGCCCCGTTCGTTTCCCCGCCTGGCTGGCTTGCAGCGCCCTGGGGCCCCCCCCCGTCAACCGTCCATTGTTGACGTGGCAAACCCGGGAAATTTCCCCCCTCCACATGCTCCGCGATTGTGGGAAAGCGCAAAATGCCATTATGAATTTTCGAAGTGACACAGGGCCCTGAAAGCAGGGGTGCGGCCCTCGGGGTTTGAGCCACGAGAGTGGGGGCGGGTTAAAGACTCTGCCCACCTTGCCATTTTTGAAGAAGCCACCAAAAGGGTCGTGGGGACGAGCCCTTGTCAGCATGAGCATGTGGTACTTAGCTGGAACATCTTGGACATCTAAAAAACAAAGGTCCCGCCAGGACGGGGAGGAGAGGGGAAACAGATGCGACAGGGACCCTTTCTTCCTCAAACCCACAAGGCCCGACAGTTTTAAATTTTATCGGTCTTCATTAGGCAGGGGGTTGGGGTCCAGAGCTAGTGCAAGGCGGACCTCACTTGGGGTTGCTCTCTCGGGAAAGTCAGGGCTTGTTGAAGCTGTGCCGGAGGAAGCGGAGGGGGAGGAGGGGGGAGGTATTCCTGCACCAGCCCCTGCCTTGGAAGGGTTGGGTGAATTTGGGGCAGATGGGGAAAGATGAGTTTGTATTGCCCTCAACCCCGAGGCTTGGGAACTCAAGGCTCCATCTCCACATGAGTGTTTGGAGCCCTTTTTCCTCAACATGATCCTCGCATTAAGGCCATCAAAATGAACAACAATACTGGGTGGCCACCCTCCTGGATCCCCGGTAGAAAACAAAACTCTGCACTTTTTTTTTCCACCCACCCAAATAGAGAGTAAAAAGCAGGAAATGGAGAACCCGGATTGATCAAATGGAGACATCTGTTCGTCTGCTTTCCGTTCTTCAAATATCACGGGGAACAAAGCCAGCGACGTGACGCGAGAGTCCAAAGCCCCTAGCGGCAGCAGCGGTCACACCAAGGTGGCAGAACCTAATGGGTGACCTCTGGCAATCTTTATTTACCACCTCCCAATGCATGCAATGCAGGCCCCGATACAAAACACCCCGAGGGCCAATAAGATCATGGTGCACGAATCTGCGTCTCAACAAAGATGTTTTTGTATGTGGGGCCGGAAAATAGACTTCTGGGTATCCAAAATGGACGATGGCCCCCAGTGGCTCGCCACCCAAAAAGGGGTTGTCCTGCCCCAGCAAACCCGCGTCATATCTTGGGGGACCTTCCAGACAGCCGGAGGTGCATTAAAGACAAACGCATCCGGCTTTCCACAATAATGGGATCGTTTGACTTTCATCAAGATAATCGGCGGATTCTGATGATGTTGTGGCCCCAATTGCCCGAGGTCACCCATTGGTTTTTTGGTCTACTTCACTTTCCTCTCCAAAAAAGAAATGGTCCTCTTGAAAAACTTTTTTTTTAACCCCTTAAGACCTTTTTACGCCATACGTCCAGGCGTTTTTGGGGTTAATGCACCTGGCGTATGGGGTAGTTGAGGATCGCCGAACTCTAAAGCAATTCCCCCCGCGATCGGCCGGGTTTGCGTATATTACAGCTGACATCCGCAGCGTCGGCCCCCAGCCCAGATCGTCCGGGGGGGGGGGGGGCGGTTAACCCTTAATTATCGCGACGATCGGGTTTGCAATAACTAAGAGAGACGCAGGGGGAATCGCTCTGTGGCGGCGCAGCGCACGGATTACGATCCGTGCGCCTGCCTTCCAAACACCAACGGGGGGCGAGAATGCCTTCCGGGGGTTTTCTGTGACTCAGACAAGTGTTTAGGATTTTTTTCGACAAAGTTGAAATCGGCAAAGGGTTTTTTTGGTGATCGAAATTTCCCGATAGCGATAATTAAAAGGTTAAAAACTGTGATATTATTAAAATCCGCCTTTTTTGGCGCTTCCTGTAAATTTTGGGGGCCAGCAAATCAGTTACAGAATAGAAAACAGGGTGAATGTGTGTGCAGTCGACTGGGTGTGTTGGTTGCGATTTGGGTGGAAAAATCACATACCTCGTTTTTAAAAACAGCTTTCCTGTTTCAGCTCAGTGTCTCTCAGGTCTCATAGGGATAGGGCCTGCGTTTTGCCTGTGGCCAAACAGCTCAGGAAAATTAGTCTATTTCTGCCAAAAGAAAACCTTATATTAGCTGTGATCCTTCCAATTTTTGTTTAATTGGGGTTTA
>JAODAL010085401.1:0-10598 GCA_025379985.1 Phyllomedusa bahiana
CATGGGGGAATCAGAAAAAATCCCCCCTTTTCAGCTAAATCACCCCCTGCTTTAAAAGCGGCAGAAAAAAGAACCCCCCCCCCCGGGAAAGGGCTCTGCAGCAAGAGCCCCGTAAAAAGGGCCCCTGCCCCATTCCCCCTTTCCTTTCCCTGTCCGCCTGACCGGTCAATCGGTCTCTTCAAGAAGAAAAACATTTTTAACCGGCTGAAAAAATCAAAGCCGTATATCTACCCACTTTTGATTTTCGCGGGCCCTTTAATACGGGCCCGGGTCAACGATCGGTCCCCCGCCATCTTTTATGATAAAACCCGACAGCCTTTTCTTACCGATCCCCTCCATCTTCCCCTAAAGAAACTACGGGTTTCTTTCCCTTTTCAGACTGAGGGAGACACCATTTCTACCCCACCCTATCTACCTTTTTTCCCTCCACCACCATCCTTCTTTCCCTTACCCCCCACCATTGTCACCTTATCTTTTTCTGCCCATGTCCTTCCCTTCGGGTTTTACGGGCCCTGGCACCCCTAGCCCGCCCCCGGAGCCTCTTCCCTTTTGGGCACCCCACTCGCCTCCTCCCCCCCTTAAAAAGGGAAGGTCTTCGAGTGCTTGGTACTATTTGGGGTCTGGGTCAGAGGGGATTTTACCCCTTTTTTCCCTTTACCGGCACCTGGCTACTCAGGGTTAGGGGGAGGGGGGTCCCTTTCCAATAGGTCGGGGGCCCTCCCCCTCTTCCCCCCTTCCCTTCCCCCTTTTTTGCACCCGTTTTTGGGGGGCCGCTTCTCCTCTTCCTCTCCCATCCGGTGATAAGAGGTGGGGGGGGAGAGGCCTCCTCCTCTCTCTCACCTCCTGGTCTCCTCCTCCAGATCACCTTCCCCGGGGCCCCCAGCTGCTCGTCCCAAAAAGGCCCCCGGTTGAAGGTCGGGAACCCCCCCGGCATGGGCCCCTGGGCCCCCCCTCTTTCCCTTCTGCGAGCCTCGTGCGCCTTGTTGGCGCCGTTTTTTGTTTTTTTTTTATCATTGCCCCCTTGCTCTCTCCCCATTACTTTTGTTCCCCCCGCCTCTTCCCCCCAAGTCCTCCGGCCTACTCTCCCTTCCCCCCTGCCAGGGGAAAACTCGTTGGTAAAAAACGAGGGCAGTGTCTGAAGAGGTGACCCTAGGTCACCACACAAGTTGCAACGATCCTGCCACATGATGCGCTTGATGGCCTAATTTCCCCCCACACATTGCGCATACCTGCGCCTTACACTGCGCGATAAAATGTGTGGGGTCGCCACACCTGTGACAAGCTTCGGCTGGCCCCCGGGTAGAAGACCAGGAATTCGGGGTCCCCTCTTCTCCCAAGAAAGCGGAGGATGGGATATGGGTGACGGTGTTACCTGATACTTCAACTGACCATAACGGTCCAGGCCCCTGACCAGATGCCGAGTTCATCCCTGTTCTTTGTGGGGATCTGCATTACTTCTCCATATCTGCTTAGCCAGGTTTTGATGTCTATATAAGAAAGGGACTCGTTACAGGCCAAAACGGTCACTTTCACTTAATAAGGATCTGGCCGGGATAATCGCTTGGGCCTCCGAAATCCAGCCACTACTCGACATATACTTCCTTAACCTCGTGACGGTGAAACCAAAATAGCCTCTAGACCCTCATCCCCGCACGAAGCTAATATCGTATATGGGGGACCCAGAAGGGTGGATCAGGGCAAAGATGTCCAACGCCCCGAAACCCATCCCAAACAGGAGCTCCACCACCCTTGCCCTAGGGGGACTAGCGTCATTGCCGACCCATCTGAGACGCACCACATTCCTTCTGGGCACCCCCTGTCCGGCTGTAGGAGGGGCCTGCCCCCCCCTCCTGTCCTTTGCTCTCCTGGAAGGCGAGAGACCCATGTCATCTCCATCCAAAAGGACAATGTATTTCCCTGCCCTCATAGTGAACCGATTCCTCCCCATTTTTCAGAGCCTCCAAAACGCGACGCTGGTTCTCTACGCTCCCTGTAATTGGTGGCAGCCCAGATCCCCCCTCTCACCCAGTCACTACTTTGGCGTAGCTCCGGTTCCCATCCACACCTGAAGTTGACGGACCTGGTATGGCCAGAGAAGGCCGACTGGTTTTGGTCCGGGGAAGGCAGTGGCCAGCCACCTCCCCCCGTCCATGAGCCATATGCCTTTCTCCACCGACCTGAACCAAGATTTCATATTTACAATACCTTTTCCGTTCCGCCCTTACCTCACCATCCACTCCATTCAGTTCTCCATTTATCCCCTCATTCATCCCTACATTCACAACATCATTTGTTCCACTTACTCCCTCCTCCCCTCCTTTCATACCATTTGTACCCCTATTTTCCACCACATTATCATCTGGACAAGCAGTTTTGTCTTTTTTTTTTCTATTGCCGGGGTCTACGTTTTTCCCTATGTTAGCATGGCTTGGATCAATTCCTAATTCATAGATATTTTCTCTGGCTACCACATCTTGATCCCCTACTCCGCCTTCCATTTCTTCTTCCTCTGCCTCAGGGCCAGACCCAACTTTCCTATCCTCCACTTTCCCAGAGTCCGCCGGGGTGACACGAAAAACAAACAATTTAAAAAGATACAATTTACTCTAATTAGTTGTCTATCACCTTAATTGCTATTTCTATCTGCTACTCGTTTGTTTTGTTTGTATGTGTTGTTTTATCAGATAGAAATAGCAATTAAGGTGATAGACAGCTAATAAGAGTAAATTGTATCTTTTTAAATTGTTTGTATTTTAGGAATGGAATGTTTTTTTAAAGAAGGGAAAGCTAAAACAGCTGGCAACAGCCTCGTTGTCATTTATTGGGGGTATTTATAGGAGGGTTTGTATGTGTTGTTTTATCTGATGAAGCGAGGGACACTCGCATAACGCGTAATCGAATTTAAATAAAACTCAACTATGATAATTAGAGGCTCATTGTAACGTAACGGCCCCTTTTTTTTCCTGAGCGCTCTAGCTAATCCTCCCATATTATACCCTACGCTACGAATTCAGCGAGGTTATATTTCACTATTGTTACACGATTCCCGGCATTCCACGTGGGGCACGGGCGGGAAGGAGCCGGAGCTGCCAGAAAACAGACGGAGGCATGGTAATACTGCAAAAACGAAGCTGTACCGGGAATTGAGTACAGCTAAACAAGGCGAGTTAAATACCTACCCTCTGCTCCCCATAATTGTCCAAATAGAAAGGCAAACAGTTGCGCTTATTCAGCACCTAGACTCGAAAATTTATTCCCCAAATTCTGGAGAAGAAGTAAAAGTTTTTTGAATCCTGTACTGTGACATCACTTGTGTATTATCCCTGTAACTGTGAATCACTGAGTGTGTATTATCCCTGTACTGGGACAATCACTGTGTGTATATCCCAGTACTGGTGACATCACTGTGTAATTATCTGTACAGTGAGACATCATCTGTGTATTATCTCTGTACTGTGCATCACTGTATTTATTATCTGTACTGTGACATTCAATGCTGTTTAACTCTGAACTGTGACATCACAGTGTGTATTAATCCCAGTACTGTGACCACACTGTGCATATCCCTGTACTGTGACATCAACTGTGTTATATCTCTGTACTGTGACATCACTGTGTATATTATGCCGGTACTGTGCCATCACTGTGTATATAAATCCTGTATCTGTGACATCACTATGTGTATTTATCCTGTACGGTGACGTTACTATTGTAATAACCCTGGTACAATGACATCACTGTATGTATTATCTGTACTGTGGACACTGTGTGTATTAACCCTATACTGTGACAGATCGGACTGTGTGTATTATCCCAGTACTGTGACATCACGTGTATTAATCTGTACTGGTGACATCACAGTGTGTATTATCCTATACTGGGACATCACTGTGAGTATTTAACCTGTACTGATACGATCACTGTGTGTATTATCTCTGACTGTGACATCACTGTGTGTATTATCCTCTGTACTGTGACATCACTGTGTGTATTATCCCTGTACTGTTACATCACTGTGTGTATTATCCCTGTACTGTGACATCACTGTATGTATTATCTGTACTGGGACATCAATGTGTATTGTCTCTGTACTGTGACATCACTGTATATTATCTGTACTGTGACATCACTGTGTATATTATCCCTGTACTGTGACATCACTGTATTTAACTTATCTTACTGGGACATCACGTGAGAATTATCCTGTACTGGGACATCACGTGGTAGTTATCCCTGTACTGGGACATCACCGTGTGTATATATTCTGTACTGTGGACATCACTGTGTATTACTCTGTACTGTGACATCACTGTGATATTATCCTGTACTGTTACATCACTGTGTACATGTGTCTGTACTGTGACATCACTGTGTTATATTTATCCCTGAACTGTGACATCACTGTGTATTATCTCGTACTTTGAATCACGGTTTGTATTATCCAGTACTGTGACATCACTGTGTGTATATCTCCCAGTACTGTGACATCACTGTGACCTCACCGTAGGTATTATCATGAACTGTGACATCACGGTGTGTATTTTCCTTCCCTGTACTGTGACAGCACAGTATTGGTATTATCTTTACTGTGACATCACTGTGGTATTATCCCTGTAACTGTGACATCAACTGTTGTATTAATCCTGTACTGTGACATCACTGTGTGTATTATCTGTACTGTGACATCACTGTGTACATTCTCTCTACTGTGACATCACTGTGTGTATTATTACTGTATGTATTATCTCTCTACTGTGACATCACTGTGTGTATTATCACTGTATGTATTATTTGTACTGTGACATCACTGTGTGTGTATTATCCCTGTACTGTGACATCAATGTGTGTATTATTCTTTTACTGTGACATCACTGTGTGTATCATTATCCCTGTACCTGTACATCACTGTGTGTAATATCCTGTACTGGTGGACATCACTGTTGTATTATCTGTACGTGACATCACTGTGTATTTATCCTTGCAGTGACATCACTGTTGTGTATTATCCCTATACTGTGACATCACTGTGTGTATTATCTCTGTACTGTGACATCACTCTGTGTATTATCCCAGTACTGTGACATCACTGTGACATCACCGTATGTATTATCTGTACTGTGACATCACTGTGTGTATTTTCCCTGTACTGTGACATCACTGTATGTATTATCTGTACTGTGACATCACTGTGTGTATTATCCCTATACTGTGACATCACTGTGTGTATTATCTCTCTACTGTGACATCACGGTTTGTATTATCCCTGTACTGTGACATCACTGTGTGTATTATCTGTACTGTGACATCACTGTGTACATTGTCTGTACTGTGACATCACTGTGTGTATTATCTCTCTACTGTAACATCACTGTGTGCATTATCACTGTATGTATTATTTGTACTGTGACATCACTGTGTGTATTATCCCTGTACTGTGACATCAATGTGTGTATTATTCTTGTACTGTGACATCACTGTGTGTATTATCCCTGTACTGTGACATCACTGTGACATCACTGTATGTATTATCTGTACTGTGACATCACTGTGTGTATTATCCCTATACTGTGACATCACTGTGTGTATTATCCTGTACTGTGACATCACGTATGTATTATCTGTATCTGTGGGACATCACTGTGTAATATCCGCTGTTGCGTGACATCCACTGTTGTAATTATCCCTATACTGTGGACATCCTGTGTGTATTATCTCTGTACTGTGAACCACTCTGTGTATTCTCCAGTAACTGTGACATCACTGTGACATCACTGTAATGTAATTATCTGTACTGTGACATCACTGTGTGTATTATCCACGTGCTGTGACATCACTCTGTATTATCTGTACTATGACATCACTGTGTGTATTATCCCTATACTGTGACATCACTGTGTGTATTATCTCTCTACTGTGACATCACGGTTTGTATTATCCCTGTACTGTGACATCACTGTGTGTATTATCTGTACTGTGACATCACTGTGTACATTGTCTGTACTGTGACATCACTGTGTGTATTATCTCTCTACTGTAACATCACTGTGTCATTATCACTGTAAGTATTATATGTACTGTGAACATCCTGTGTTACTTAACCTGTACTGGTGACATCAATGTTGTGTATTATTCTTGTACTGGTGACACACTGTTGTATTATCCCCCGGTACTTGTGACCATCACTCACTGTGTGTATTATCCTGACTGTGACATCACCTGTATGTATTATCTGTACTGTGACTTCACTGTGTGTATTATCCCTATACTGTGACATCACTGTGTGTATTATCCTGTACTGGGACTCTTTTATTAATTTTAAAGATGAAATCATACATAACATACGTCACAAAACATGAACAAAAATACTCAAAATTGAAATAAGTCCTAGGCATGGTCCCCAGTGATCCATCTATACCATCTCATGCATCCTTCCCCTATATACAAGTCTTACATTATGTACAGTTTTCCCACCTACCCCTGCTGGCCCATCGCTATATTATGCTATGTACACTATATACATAATTTACAATATATACATAAATATAATCACAATCTATCTAAACCTCCTTAACCCACTGCCCTGAGTTCTTTTCTGGCTCCTTAGAATTCCAAAGTTCTTATGTCCTGTCAAATGGAAGCCAAACTCAAATCCTCCCTCCCCCTGAAAACCCCCACCCAACCTATCTATATCACCCTTAAAAAATTTTTTTTTTCCCCCTTCTCCCTTTCCTTATTGAGTTCTAATTCCGCTTTAATCCGCATTCAAAAGTTCTTTGTCCATAGTTCGCAAATAGAACCAGACTCTTTCTTCCCTATCCCCAAAACCCCCACCCAATCTAACTATATTCCCACTACCCATATTATACTATTATATACAAAAAAAAAATTTTTTCACTTATTACAATTATACCTAAAATATTATGTATGCTTTATACACTATTATACATATTTTAAACCCCATTCACTCAAGTTCTGTCTCCCTACACCTGTGTCTAGTACTTACATACACTCTTATAAACAAACACCCCTATATGTGTACCTGTGCTCCACACCTTGCTCTTACCCATCACCTTCAGAAGGCACCGGTTCGATGTCTGTAAGCCTTTTTTTATATACCGTCCACAGAAAAAAACAAAACAAAAAATCTACGTGAGAAAAGCATTAGCCCCACCACCAGGATGGCGGAGGTCGAGAGATCAGGGAACCTCAAAGGACAATCCCCTCCATAGGGCTGATGCCCCCGCAGCCCCCAATCTCCCAAACTCCATAGAACGAACCTTCCCCAGATCTTCCAATATGTGCCTAACCACCGTTACCACGGGAAGAATTTTCTGACGCGTCGCAAGTAAACACTGTGCACACCAAATGTGATACCTAACCACTGAACTAACTACAAATAAAAGGCAACGGTTCCTACCTACCAGGGTGTTTGAAATGTTCCATAGACCCACTCCGCATAAGAGAAGGTTGTGCCATACCTGGCCAACCAATGGAAGCAGCGCCCACCCTTTATACACCTCTAGCATCGTAGGGGGCAATAGGAGGAAATGGCTCCATGCTTTCCAGCATGCTACCCAACACTCCTCCCGGAGGCAATTTCTGTCCTCGGAGTTTTAGGAACTTCACATTGTCCTCACCAAAAAATATGTCTCTTACCATGGAACAACGCCAGGATGATCGTATCCCAAACTTTCTGCGGGATTCCTAAGGAATTAATAAACTAACCCTACCCACAGATCCCGACCTGGGCAATCTTTGAGGGCCAATGGTTTCTGGAAGTGAGTAGACAACACCCTTTCAGCCAGGGATTTCCTGGCCAGGACCATTATCCCCGTCACCCCCAGACTCCACCGGCGGATGGTTTTCAGAGTCAGTGCAACGTAAGCCAGAAGTATTTGTTGTCTGACCAACGCGGAAGATCCTCCACGCCCTCCCTGACTCCCATTCCTGGAAGTGGAACTTGGAAACCACTCCCAACATGAGGCTACCAACGTAGGAGAGTCCTCTCATATCCCAAAGGGGGGCTAATGTTGATCTTAATAAAGGTGTTGGGTAAAAACACCATGGGGTTACCATACCTAACCCCCCTAGTCTCCCGTTACGGTATGTCACCCGTCCCTTTTGATCAGGTTTAAGTCTGCTCTCCCCCATAACATCTGGAAGAACAGACTATAGATATCGTTTACGAGAAAAACCCTGGCAAAATGCAATCGACACTGCCCAAATAAATAAATAACAGGAGCAGGAAAGTTTTGATCAATCCAACCCCCTGCCCTTAAGGGTTAAAGACCACCCTTTCCCACTGGTCCACCTTTCCGAGCGGTGCCCTGTCTTCGCCCCAGTTTTTTCTCGGTAATCACCCTGGCCGAATTCAATGCCTAAAATCTTAATTGCCGCCGGGGCACAGGGACGGTGGTCAAGAAGACCAAAAGTTGGTTCCTCTGCTCCCAGCCAAAGGCTTTCGCACTTTTCCCGATTAATCATGGACCCGATGCCTCCGAGTAACTTTCAACTTACCCGACATCACCCAATCTGCCACCCTCGAGAAGAGACAACCGAGTCACGTCGTCTGCATAGGCTAACGACCTTCAAGAGGGCGCCGAGCCCGCATACCCATCCTCACGCCCCGCCAATGGTCACAATCAGTCTTCGAAGGAAGGGGTCGATCGCAAACCGTATACAAGGGCTAGAGGAAAGCCCTGAGCACCCCGGGGGAAAAAACCGCAACCCAAAAGGCCGAAATCCAACCGATTACAAGTGGATAGGCTCTCAACCCCTCTGTAGTAAAACCGTCTTTAATCAATTTACAACCCCCCAGGCAGCACCCATAGATTCATGGAGAGAGTGGAACCAAAGGTACTCATGGTTGACTCAAACAAAAGCTTTTGCCTGGTCCAGGGACAGTATGGAACCCCTTCCAATGGCCAGCCCTGCCCCGCTCCACAGCCTTCCCTGACACCCAGGACCGCACTAATCTTGCTATGACCCGAACCAGAACAGTGCTGGACAAAGAAAGGAGCCGCAGAGGCAAATTTATCAGCCCCAATTGAAAAGCACTTTTGCCAGATCTTCTGTCCCCATTGAGGAGCGCTATGGGGACGGCAAATCTCAATGGGGACTGTACCTTAACCCTTTGACAAAGATGATGTCAAAAGCTTATCTCCTCATTGACCTAGGCAGTGTACCGAGGATAACACTCAGTTATGACCTCGGGTCCAACTAGGGGAACTAAAGCGTTCCTTAAAGATTTTATAAAACCTCAGATGTTAGACCAATCTGGACCAGGGGTCTTCTTGAGAGCTAAGCCATCAATAGCCACCTTCTTCTAGTTCTACTTCCTCCACCTTGATCACACAGGTGTCAAATCTCAAAAGGGAGGTCTACTCGTAACTTGGGAATACCTTTCCATGCCAGGAAAAGCCCTAACATCTGTCTCGGTTTAAAACTCTTCTTGCTCAAAAGAAATGAGAGTAGAATGACCTTAACAATTTCCAAGATGTTCTGAACTGGACTTCCTCAAGATCCTGTACTATCCCTTTTTAGGCCCTTACTAATTTACACTAACCCGACATCCTACAGTTCCTGTAAGGGTCGGGGGAGCGGTACCTGCTGAAGTCCCTCTCAAAAACTAAGGATGCGTGTCTGTCGTACTGACATCCCTTAAGCAAGGTTTTTACCCTGGAGACCTCATCCAGTCGAGACTAAGGGCCACATGTATAAACGGGCTTTACGCCTGTTTTCTGGCATATACTGCGCCTCCCAGCCCGAATCCCGCTGTCGGACGCGGGGATTCAGTGTTAGGCGCAGTGTTCGCCACTTTCAGCTGCGCCCCGAATGAAGGGGGGTGGGCAGTGGGTGCGGTGTGGGCGCGGTGTAGGCGTTCCGGGGCGGGACGCGGCGCGCTCGTATACTCCGAGGCATGTACGATGGTGAGTCGGCAAAGCGAGGCGCAGTGCAGCGCTCAGCAGCTCCGACAGTCAGACCAGGTTTATTTTGGTCTAAATGCTCTGACAGAGGCAAAGTGAAGCAAGAACGTAACATGCGAGGAAGCATAGAAGATCACGACAGAAATCTCGGCGCTCCGCTCCGTGCAGCAGGAGTATGATTCCGAAAAAAATCGCCTTTTATAAAGGCGGAACACAGTGTCAGAAAACAGCTGAACATAAAAAATAAACATAATAAAAAAAAAACAACACTTTCCTAAACTCTAGAACGGCGCAATATCAAGAATTATGATAATGTAAATTGCCGGGAAATACAGTAATTCAAATTCTGAAAACCCATTCTCATTGGTCGGCATAAACCAGCCAATCAGAATAGGAGCGACAGTGAACCATTAAAACCTGGGGGAAGGATTGACCAATCAGAATCCACGGCGGGATAATTCAAAATACAGTAAAAAGACAGAAAAGAGCTGATTGGCTGAGCTAGCGGGGGCTTGGCTATCCCAGCCAATCAGAGCGCGAGCTACATTTTCCCATTATAGTCTATGGAGAGATGGGCGCACTGAAATCTTCGGCGCCCCAGCGCCGAGCGGCATGAAGTATTAATCGAAAAATTATTTTTATTAAATGTAAAATTATCAATAAAGAGCCAAC
>JAODAL010085402.1:0-10598 GCA_025379985.1 Phyllomedusa bahiana
TTATACAATACATGTTGTTTTACCGCCGAGTTTAATATTTAACTTATTTCTCCTTATTATTTTAAAAATTTATTTTTTAGGCTTATCCGTTCCTGTAATATTCACACAATGATGTAACTCTGTATTTCAATCCGTTAAAAAAGAACATATGTTAAAAAAAAAAAAAGCTACATCCTTGACTTTTTGGGTGGGCGAAACACCAGAGATTCCTGGGGCCCAGATTTGACCTACAATCTCCTGGTTTTCCCCAACCTCATGAAAAAAGGGAAACCCACCGGGCTGCATGCTTCATCTCAAGAAAGTATGGCCCAAATAAGTATTATCCTTTCACTTTTTTGTCAGTTGGATGTGGGGTAAAAATGCAGGGGGCAACCCAAGGGGGGGCCTATAAATTCAAAGCGGGGATCGGGTAAAAGGGCTTTGAATCACTTACTTAGCTGAACAATTAAGCACCACCTCCATCATATTTTCCAAAATTAGGGTTTGTTTTGTAAAAATCCTTTGTGCCTCCCGGGGGGACTGCTCTGGGTGGCACCGGGCGGTCTTTGGGTCAAGGGTACCCTTACCATAAAAGGCTCTTGGAGGCCGGGGGTTTTGCTTGTTACGCCCCGGGAAAAGCCGGACTTCAGGGGGTTCAACCCTTTCACCCTCTTCTAAGGAGAGTGCCCTTTTTCCCCCTTCTTTCAGTTTGGGGAGGAGCATAAATAAACTTCCCCTTTGGGGGGGCATTAGAACAATTTTGTTTTTTGGGGGGAATTCAATTGGGTAATTTAAGGAAAAAACATAAAAATTGTTTCATCTTTACATTCTTTTTAAAGCTCATCAGTATTTGTTAAACGCTTTTACGCATACCCTTATCGATATCAGATATCTCTCACACAGCTTTTCTTAACAGATCGTTCGCTAAAACCCAAAAAAATTCAAGGGCCTTCCTCCCCCCCCCAATATACAGAGCTTTTGGGAATTTCATTCACTAATCTTCATACTAATGCAAATTATAAAAATTTCTCTTAGAACCACCAATTAACCAATCATTTTATAAAAAAGTCAGTATTAAAAATTCATTGGGAAAGTAATTTCTGTATTAAATTTTAGATTTTATGTCCCAGCCAAACTATGGGCATACTTCTCGACTCCCTCCCGAAATAATAAAATATAATTCGGGGGAGGCATTTTAAATTGGGTAAGGGGTAACAAAGATAATTTCACCCATTTAATCATCTTGACACCGTCACCTCCACACCCTGTCATTGGCCACTCTATGACCTCAGCCCCTGGCTGCTCCCGGGCCCTCCACAATCGCATTGTGCCACTCTCTGACCTCATCTCGCTGCTTTTGAGCCGTCACCTCCACACTGTGCATTGTGCACTCTCGACCTCATGCTGCCGATGCTGCTGTTTCACCTCCACACCTTCATTGTCCCACTCATGATCTCAACTGCAGTTTGACCGTCACCTACACCCCCCTTTATCATTGTGCACTCTGGGGCCTACTCCTGTTTTTTGCCACCCCCTTTGGTACAACAAACAAATGGAGTACCAGGGGGGGGCCCTTTCCCAGGGTTCAATTATATCAATTTCCCACGTTCTGAAAGCTTTTCCCACAGGTGATCTCATGCTAAAAGGGAAATTTTCGCTTTGGGTTGGCGAAAAGGTTTTCTTTGGGGGTCAAATGTGAAGCTTAACTGAAAATCTTTTAACTTTCCAACCCCTGAGAAACAAGCCTTAAATTCCTCTTTCAGGGAAGAAATAGAAGGAGACAACATTTTCACATTTGCACTGTCTGCATCAAGTCCACGCTTTAGTATGCCTAGTTCCATAGCAGTTCTGCGGCCTAGCAGAGGGGATCCGGTGCCATCCACAACATATAATTAAGTCCCCAATGGAGATCTAGCCCCCTGTATTTGAACACAAGTGTAGAACTTGCCCTTTACTTGTAGTGGAGTACTAGAGCCATACATGTAAATCCGTTTATTGGTGTTGCATAATTTAAGGTGATTTTCTCTGCGTTTTAGTGTGTTCCAAGAAGCTAAGTCCATAACATTGCAGGTAGCTCCAGAATCAGTCAGTACTGTGAACTCTGTATCACCAATCTTAATCATAGTTGCCAACTTTCGAAAATGAAAAAGCAGGAGATTAAAGAGGGCGGCACGCTTAGCGCGCCGCGGTAAAAATTTGAATGGACACGCCCATATTTTTGTGTGCCACGCCCCTTCAAAAAGCCACACCCCACTCCGCCTAACTTCATAATGGCTTTGGAAGAAAGCCAGGTAGATGCCCTTATAGCCAGGTAGTAGCCCCCCATAACCAGGTAGTGCCCCTTACAGGCAGGTAGATGCCCCCTTGTAGCAAGGTAGATGCCCCCTCTGTAGCTAGGTAGATGCCCCCCTTTGTTAGCCAGGTAGTTGCCCCCTTTGTAGCCAGGTAGTGCCCCCTTTAATAGTCAGGTAGTTGCCCCCTTTAGTAGTCAGGTAGTTGCCCCCTTTAGTAGTCAGGTAGGTAGTGCCCCCTTTAGTAGCCAGCCAGGTAGGTAGTGCCGGCTTTTGTAGCCAGCCAGGTAGTTTCCCCCTTTAGTACCCAGCCAGGTAGTTGCCCCCTTTAGTAGCCAGCCAGGTAGTGCCCCCTTTAGTAGCCAGGTAGGTAGTGCCCCAATTGTAGCCAGGTAGTTGCCCCCATTGTAGCCAGCCAGGTAGTTGCCCCCATTGTAGCCAGCCAGGTATTGCCCCCATTGTAGCCACCCAGGTAGTTGCCCCGATTGTAGCCAGCCAGGTATTGCCCCCATTGTAGCCAGAGCGGTATTGGCCCCATTGTAGCGAGCCAGGAAGTTGCCCCCGTTGTGGCCCGCCAGGTAGTTGCCCCCATTGTAGCCAGCCAGGTATTGCCCCATTGTAGCCAGCTAGTTGCCCCCATTGTAGCCAGCCAGGTATTGCCCCCATTGTAGCCAGCCAGGTAGTTGCCCCCATTGTAGCCAGCAGGTAGACCCGCCCATTGTAGCACAGGCAGAGCCCCCCATGTAGTTAATAAAAATAAAATAATAAATTCAACTTACCTGACCAGGCTCCTGCAGCTCCGGCCAGGCTCCTGCCCGATCTCCTCAGCGACGCAGGGGGAATGAGAGCAGCCGCGCGTCATGTCCCCTGCGCCGCTGATCTGTATGCACGGCGCGCAGCGGCGCCGGACATACAGGGGGAGGAGGGAGAAGGGAGCGCTCCCTCCTGCCTCCTCCCCGCACAGTGAGACTGCAGGCGGGTGAGCAGACCCTGCGCCCGCTTTACCCGCCCGTGGGAACGGACCGGCGGCGCCGGAGTAGCGCACCAGCGCTACTCCGGCACCGCGGCCATTTAAATACCAACTCCCCCGGGAGGGCGGGAGGGGACCCCAAATAGCGGGACCCCCCCCGCCAAAAACGGGAGAGTTGGCATGTATGATCTTAATGGGTATTGTCCCAGCTTGCTGTGAGCTCAGTGAGTATATATATTCACAATCAGAGTCCGATTCTTTATCTGCAGCTATGACATTTACTTTTGCATGTAACCGTTTAGTTTTATTTCCTGTGGTTGCATTTCTACACACAGCCGCAAAATGCCCCATCTGTCCCACAAATAAAGCATGTTTTATCCTGTACCACAGCACAATTCTGACTTCTGTGACCTGCTCTGCCACATTTACTACAGTTACAGAGACAATCCTTTCTTTTCTATTCCTGGTGTCCCCATTATGATAGGTAGGTTTGGACATTGCATTGACTGATGCAGTCTCTTTGTTTTCAATGTGCAGGGCCTGTAGCTCAGACACTTCAATAGCTCTTGCAATCTCTTGCAGATTAACCAGTGTGAGACTTGGTTCTCTCAATAACCTTCTTCTGAGGTGAGCAGAGCGACATTTCTCAATAACCTGATCTCTGATTATCACAAGACTTTGTAAGATACTTCAGTCACATAACTGTCAATGGTTTCTCCCACTTCTTGCACAGCCTGTCTAAACTGATATCTTTCATATGGAATATTTTTCTTTGGCTCAAAGTACTCAGTCTGTTCATTGCTGTTTCATAATCTGAATCTTCCCCTGTTCCTCCCAGGGTTTCAAAGATGCAACAGCATGGCTCTCTTCTGAGCAGGTGCAGTCACTCCTGTGGCTGTAACATAGAATTGGAATCCCTTTTTCCACTTGTCCCAGCGCTGTGACAGACTAGTGTGGTCTCCAGACCCATCAAAAGGTCCCATTGCTGGTAAATCCAGGAATCTCGCCATTGTCGTCACCAAATGTAGTGTATGAACACAGGACAGACTTTAGGCAGCTTGCTTTATTCCTTGAAGCTCTCACTCAGACTGAATCTGACTCCTCCCTGCACTCAGCCAGATATATACAATATTATAACATTTTGCAGCCAGCACACTACAGTGGCCTACTCCTGTTTTGCCACCTTCAGAATTTGTCATTGTGCCACTCTCTGACCTCATGCTATTGCTGCTGTCACCTGTCACCTCCACACTCTGTCATTGTGCCACTCTGTGGTCTATTCCTGTTTTTGCCACCTCCAGAATGTCATTGTGCCACTGTCTGACCTCATGCTGCTGCTGTTGATGACGTCACCTCCACACTGTGTCTTTGTGCCACTTTGTGAAATTCTGATGTTGCTGCCACCATCCAGATTTGTTCATTGTCCCACTCTGTGGCCTACTCATGCTGCTGCCAAGTGACCGCTGTCTCACTCAAACACCCTGTGGTTTCCTACCACTCTATGACGTTGCCACTTTATGTTTAGTTTTCTCCTTCTTTTCACCTGTCAGAAGGAGTGGGAAGGATCAGGATTGTCTAGCCAAAAGCAGGAGTAGATACAGAACACAGAAGACATGAAAATATCCCATTTACTGGTCATCTCTGTTTTGGATCAACTCCAGTTTGTTTTTGGCCTTAGCAATACTGATGGATTATTGACCGATTGAAAGCGGACACTGACAGATGAAAGGAAGGGCAACATGATCAGAGACGTCAACGCAAAATTACTGCCGACACCCTCTCCACTCATTCGGGGGGGGGGCCACTACATGTAATAGTGTTTAACAGAACAGGTTCTGTCATATTCTGTGACGGTTTAAAGCTCTGGTCTCATGGAGTGACCCCTGCTGTGACATCCCCTTACTGTGCTGAGACCTGTACCTGCTCCAGTAACCTACTACTGTGTTCTGTGACGCTATCGTAGGATCTTAGCCCTCAGCTTGTTTTTTTTCCAGCTGGCGCTGCCATAACTTTAACAGGCTACATTCCCGCTTCAGTTTTTTGGTCAGTTTTGCCCCCATAAGTGCCCAGTGAATTTTAGAGTGAAGCGATTCTAAGAATGGCGGTAGTCATGTGCGTGTCATACTAAAACACATCATTGTATGAAGACAAAACCAAGCTCCCTCTGCATATTTAATTGGTAAATGTTTTTCAGCACCCTGCGGCCCCCCCTGCAGCAGGAAATAGCTTTTTTTTAAATGCGATTAATTCGGGACGAAAAAAAATTTTTTTGGGGAAAATTTTGGGTTTAAAGTCTGCGAATCTATTTTTGAAAAATTCCCCCCTTTCTAGTCTAAAAAACCCAAGTGGACAAAAAATTTGGGCCTAAAATTCATTTCTAAAAAGAAGGTCAGAGCCTTTTTGGGGATTGCAGGGTACTAAAAGGGGTTTAATCCCGGTTTCCCCTAATGCCGCCCCTCTTCAGACCTTACAAAAGGGGAAAAGTCCCCCGGGGTAAAGGGGAACCCAGGAGGCGTGAAAAATTTCGAAATGAAGGAGGGCTCTTGGAAAACTGATACTAATACCCCAAATTTTGGGACAATATTATAGTTTGGGCAGATGACTCGGTGGGTTTAGGGGGTGTTCGGTCTCACAGTCAAGGAGAAGAACATTGCACTGTCCCCCAAAAAAAAGGGTTCACCCCAGGTGCCCAAGCCCGGGTTTCGTTAAAACAAAACTTTTTTTAAACCCTTAAAAACAGATCCCGGGAATATACTTCCAGTTTTCAACCAAAACGGTTTAAGTTTCACCTTGCCCGAGTTAAACTTGGGCCGATTTTTTTTAAAGTTTTTTTTAAAAAAAGGGTTTTAATAAAGTGTCCTTGTTTAATGTGGGGGTTAAGTGGTTTTTTTTTTTTTTTAAAAAAAGTTTAAAATTTTTTTTTTTTTAAAAGGGGGGGACCCATTTTAAATATAGTTTTTCCCCTTTTTTTTTTTTTTTATTGATTAAGGGGGTTTGTTTTGGTAAAAAATTTAAAAAAGGTTTTGGGGGGTTAAAAATTTTTGCCCGCCCCGTTCCCCCGTTTTCTTTGTTGTTTCGTTCGTTTTTTTTTGGTCGGTAAAATATTTTTTTAAAATTAATTGTTAAATTAACAAAAATTAAAATTTTTTAAATTTTTAAAAATTTTTTTTAAGAACAAAACCCCTTTTAACTCATTTTTCAGTAACTTTTAAACCCAACCAAAACATTTTTCCAAAACTTAAGCTTTAAAAAACCCCCCCCAAAACCCTTGAACGGTTTTTTTTTAATTTTTTGGGGGGCCCCCAAACCTTTTTTAAAAACGTAACTGGGCCCCCCTTTGGGGCGCCCAAATTTCTCGGTCCTCAAATTTTTTTTGGGGGTTTAAAAAGTAAAATCCCCCTTTTTTTTCCCAACCCCAAAAAAAAAACTTGGGGGTTTTCGGTTTAGGGGTCGTGGGCAAGGCCCCCTTTCCAGCACACAAAGAAAGAACCCACTTCCCCCCAAACACACATGCGACAAAAAATTTCCCTCACAGATAACCCGGTTTAAATAGCTAATGGTTGATAAAAAACTCTCCAGTCCTGAACGGAGAGTATTTGGGAAACCCTCCTTTGGCCTGTAACGAGCCTAACAAACAAAACCCAAATACGGCCTCTCCCGTCCGACTCGTTGGCCGGCACGCATCCACGAGGACCAAACCCCCCTTCCCGACAAAGGGCGTATGGATACCCCCCTACGGGAAGGACTTCCCGCAAATGGACTATCCATACGCCCTGGAATCCCCCGCGGGCTTGCGGGCGAGCCACGCCGATCGCAACAGGGGCCCAGGGGGTAAATTACCGCGGGCCCAGCCGTATCACCCCCCCCCCAGTGGGCTGGGCCGCGGGTATTCCCTTTCATTACCGCAGCCTTCATGGCTGCAAAAATAAAGCCGCAGGCAGGAGGAGTGAGCTCCTCCTGCCTGCTCCCGGCGGCTGCCGCACTGTAGTGGCACCGATCTCCCCCCCTGATCCCCCGGGGGAAGTAAAAGGGCATTTCCCCCGGGGTCATCTGTGATGTCCCCATCCCGCAATGCATTGTGGGGCATGGGACGGGCGTTGTCATGGAAACCATACACAGAAATGATACTGTGCATGTCTGCATTCAACAGCAATCTGATGTTTGCTGTAGAAGATAAAGTAAAAAAAAAAGTGAAAAAAGGTAAAAATAAATTCAAAAGTGAAAAAAAAGTAAAACACAAACAAAAAAAAATAAAATAAAAAACCTAAACCCCCCCTTTTTCCCCCTTTTTACAAACCCAATCGCCCAAAAAAGATCAAAAATAAATAAAAGTACCCATATTGGTATCGCCCTGCGTAACGACCCACCCGAAAATTTTGTCCATGTTAAAAACCCGTAGGTGAACGCCATAAAAAAAAAAACAAAAAACACCCCACAAAATTTGCATTTTTGTACACTTGCAGCACATAAAATTGAATAAAAAGCGATAAAAATTTTCATATAAAACCCAAAGTTGTACCAAATTTAAAACTTCATTTTCATCCCCAAAAAAAAAGTCCAAAACACGTCCTGTATAGGGAAAAAAAAAGAAATTTTATGGCTCTCAAAGACAGCGATGCATAAATATTATTTACACAAATAAAAAACCTTTTTTTTTTAAAGTGCTTCAAAAATTTAAAAAACTATAAAAATTTAGGGTATCCCAAACCCTATCGACCCAAAGTAAAAGCTAACTGGTCATGGATACTCACATTGAGCGCGGTTTTAAAATAAAAATAAAAAACACTACAGATTGCATATTTTTTTCCCCCCTCCTTAAAAAAAACGGATTAAAAACTGTCAAAAATTCTTGTCCCCCCCAAAAATTATCCCAAATAAAAACGTCAACCTTCCCGCAAAAAAAGCCCCTACACAGCTCCGTACACAGAAAAAAAAAAAAGTTATGGCTCCAACTATGGGATGAAAAAACGTGTTTTTCCTTTTTTGAATAAAGTGTTTAATTGTGTAAAAGCAGTAAAACAAAAAAAAATTACAAATTGGATTGCGTAACGTATCACCTGTAGAATACTAGTATTCAGTTATAACTGAGGGGTGACCGCTGTTAAAAAATAAAAAAAAAAAAACACTACCAGGAATGTTATTTTGTTTAAAAAGCCTCACAAAAAACCTTTAAAAAAAAGTGATCAAAGCCATAGCCCCCCAAATGGTTTTTCTAATAAAAACATTTAAATCATCCCAAAAAACAAGCCCAGAATCTCTCCCTATACAAAAACTGAAAACCTTATGGCTATCGAACAGAACAACATAAAAAACGAATTTTTTTTATGACCTATTTTATTGTGTAAAAAATAAAAAACAAAAAAAAAAAATATAAAACTATACCCTTGCAATTGTAACCCCCTCCCCCATAGTAAAGAAAATCCTGTCCCTTTACACTGCACGGCGAACCTGTAAAATTGAAGCTTAAAAAACAATGCGGAATTGCGTTTCCCCCTCATTTTCATAGCCCAATAAAAAAAAAAACAAAATTTTTTAACACCTGTGCACCCCAAAAATTTAAAAAAACACCCCTAAGATTTTTTGGGGGCGTCGAATCCAAAAAGGTTGACTTAGGAAGGGTTTTTACCTGTTCTGGGACTTTGGGGGGTTTTATAGTGAAAATGGCCCCACAAAATCTGCATTCCAAAAAGCCAAGTACGCCCCCCCCTTTTTAACCCCTTGCCATCGCCCCAAAACAGCAGATTACACCCACATGTAGGGGATTGCCGAACTGGAAGAAAGTGTAACAAGTTTTGGGTGCTTTTTTTTTACCAGGATTCCTTGTAAAAATTAAACATTTTCAGTAAAAAATTTTCAGATTATTTGGAAAAAAAAATTTTTTTTTTACATTTTCACAGCCCAACGCAAAAATTTTTTGTGACAAAACCTTTGGGGTCGATATGCCCTACACCCCCGGATAATCCTTAAGGGGGGTAGTTTCCAATATTGGGGAATTTTTAGGGGGGGGATTTTTAAGTTTTTTAACCTTAGGGGGTCCGCAAAAACCGAAAAAGGCCCTAAATAAAAAAAGTAATGAAAATAGACTCCAGAGTCCAGTAGGTGCCCTCCTATTTTTTGGGGCTTGTGGGTTTTAGCCAAAAAAAGCACTAGGGCCACATATGGGGTATCTCGAAAACGCAGACTGGGAATCAATATTAAGTTGTATTTCCCTGATCACATTTTCCGTATTCTTGTGAACAATGTATAAAAATTTAAAATCGCAAAAAAAGTAAATTTTGAAATTTTTCTTCCACTTTGCTTTTTAAATTTCCCGGAAACACCTAATGGGTTAATAAAATTCCCAAAAACGGTTTTTTTAATACTTTTTGGGGGGTTTTCTTTGATAGGCATTTTGGGGATCTAACATACAGGCCCCAAACAAAAAACACTTTGAAAATGGACTGGGTTTTCCTAAAAAAAGTATATTGCAAATTTTTTTTGAAAAATTTTAAAATTACACAAATTTTCTAAGGGCCCCCTAAATGTCTAAAAAAAAAAAAGACTTTAAAAAAAAATTTTGCCAAACAAAGCTACTAGGGTAAAAGCCCCTTTTTAAACTATTTTTGAGGGAAAAACTATCTTCTTTTTCATCAGAAATTTTTTTTAAGTTTAAAATTGGGAATTTTTTCAAATTTTTTCCCAAAAGATTTTTTTTATATTTTTTACAAATAAAACAAACATTTTTTTGGGCCAAAATTTCTTCTATCTTAAAGCACAATGTTCACGAGAAAACAATCCTGAATCACATGGATAGGTAAAGGTCAAAAAAGTTATTTCACATAAATGACACATACAGATTTCAAAAAAAGGGGCCTGTCAGAGAGGCCCCAAAATGGCTCCGGCGGTAAGGGGGGAAAGTTGCCGGCAATTCCTGTCCCCGGGGGCAGACCTTTTGGTGAAAAGGATGAAGTGGATATCCGGCTGCAGACAGTCCTCTCATCTTGGGAGCTTGTCCCTTTTTGTCCCGGGGTTCTCTCTCTCCCTTTCTCTGCGATGCGTCTGTAAAAAATCAGGGGTCTCCACTGTCTCTGGGCAATCGAATCCTGGGTTGTTTTTATACTTATTTCTGTCTCTGTCTGTTTTCCCAGAACCAGCACTTCAAAAATGGGGCTTCATGTGGCATCTTATACCATGCCCTCATTGCATATACTGGAAACTGGACATACACATTTTTTGGCCAAACAGTAGAAAAACAAAAAAATATTTCAAAACGTTATTTCATGGGGATTTTGCTTGGAAAACACAGGGAGGCTGTCCCACTATCCCACACAGCGACTACCACCACACCTAAAAAAGCCCTTTTGTGAGAGCCACATTTT
>JAODAL010085403.1:0-10598 GCA_025379985.1 Phyllomedusa bahiana
GGTGGTCATCACCAAAGAAGAAACTTGTGTACACTAGAAGTAGATAAAATCTCCTGAACAAACCAAGAACAAAACAGCAATCTATTTGGTAAGAGTCTTCATTTACCTTTCCTTTCATGTGAACAGCTAATCATTTTGGTGAGAAAGCTCCTTTAATCTTGGTTTGCATGAGCGTCAGAGGTTTATTTCAGAACTTCAGTCGCTAGTTCCTTTAGGAATGACGAAAAAAATATTGCAGCAAGTTGCGGTATTCTTTCTGTCATTCTGTCAAAACAACGGTACTGAGGTGAAAATCCAATGGACCCATTGTAGTCAATGGGGTCAGGTTGGTGCTGTTGGTGCAGCTCTGTGACTGAGGTTCCAAACAGAACCTTCAACATAGATACGAACTAGGCCTTACACCACCATAAATGCAAATCACTACCATTACTGTAAATGGCAGAAATACAAATGAATTCTAGATGCAGACGGTAAAATGGAGTTGACAGGTTAGCACCTACTTTTAATTGATGTAGCTCAGTTCTTTCTCTTCTAAATCTATGCAGTTCAGGAGAGTTAACTTTTATTCACCGCTTTTCGGCGAACTGCAGATTTGTCAAGCCTGTCTCTAATAAAGAGGTGGTGATTTTTATAGGCTATCAATAAAGAAGAAGAGCTACTTGAATGGGAGAAAAGTCAATTTCCTTTGTTGCAAGAGACAATGATAAACAAGGTGCCTTTCGAGCAACTCTGGGTAACTGCTTATAATTTCCACTGCAAATCCGAGGAATGGATGAATGGTGAGTCTATTACCTTTTCAACGCACATCGCTCCATGTGCTCCATTGTGTAACCTAGAAAATGATAAATTTATACAAAAGTTAAATGCCATTCTTAATTCTCTGTAGATATCATCGATCTAGGGCAATGTATGACACACTGCCTGCCATCAGGAACCATTAGTGCTTTGTTCTCTTTTACCACTCTAGACTTCATGACACTGCTGAGATTTCGCACTTAAAAGGAGGAATAGATAGCTAAACACCTTACATTTTTATTAAAACAGGTTTTCCAGGTGGATATTTTTAAAATATATGTACGCTGGTACTGCAATAGTAAATTAAAAAAAGCTGATACTCACCTCTGTCCTCATCTCCATTCCAGCGCTGCTGTTGTTTGCCATCTCCCTGGCTCTTTTGTTGACTTCATGGCAGTCGAAAGATCAATGCTGCAGCTGCTGATTGGCTGCAATGGTCACATGAATTGCTTGACATCACTGTTTGGAGATGCCCGCTTCTGAATGGTGATCTTAGTAAATGTCACATGACTTCTGCAGCCAATCAGCAGCTGCAGTAGTGACATTCTGATTTCCAAGAGTAAATCTAAGACCCAGGATGATGACTGCCAGCGGCAAGCAGGAATGGAGGTAAGCACAAAGTTGAGTATCATTTTATTTTGGTACTGCAGCATCTAAAGGTGAAACAGCAGGTTCCTGGTGGGGGCGCTCTAGTCGGGGCGAATACCCTACTTCTTCTGATAGGTAGTTATAGTGGTTTTGAGGGATTAGTGTAGGGTTCAGAGTTGGCCCTATTTTTGTATATACCCTGTTTCCCCGAAAATAAGACACCCCCAAAAAATAAGACGTAGTGCATTTTTTTAATTCAATTCAGTGTTTGGCTGCTTATGCTTAAGATTTGATGAAAATCACTACAATATATTAAAATTGTTTGATTATTTTTGTTCAACAATAAATGTAAATTACTGTTCTTAAAAAATTAAGGACATCCCCTAAAAATAATCTTGCTCGCTTTAAGGAAGAAAAATTAATAAAGAACACTGTCTTAAATTTTCAGGAAACGGGGTAATTTTTGTTGATAACATTATTAAAATTATGTTTTTTTTTGGGGTCTAGGGTTATAACGGTAATTGTAGTTTCTTGTTTTGCTTAATTTGATAACTTTGGTTTACATAATTTCAAATGATATGCCTTCACCCATTTTCTGAATCTTTTGTGATTTTCTCAGTGAAACAGTAGGGATCAAAGCCGCCACCGATCCTTACTGTTGGTTGCTGGTGTCAGCTACACTATTAAGACCGCACCGGGAGCAAAATGGTAAAACATTAAGCCCGCTCTTAATTCTTAACCAGCATTATGACATAAATTTATGTAAAATTTCAGCAAGGGTTTAATTACATTTTGTCCAAATATACCAGGCTAATTTTGAAGTTAATATTTTTGTATGGCCCAGGAATTATGTTCAAAAAATAAA
Source organism: Phyllomedusa bahiana (assembly GCA_025379985.1). Classification (NCBI taxonomy): domain Eukaryota; kingdom Metazoa; phylum Chordata; class Amphibia; order Anura; family Hylidae; genus Phyllomedusa; species Phyllomedusa bahiana. Next base: position 2,249 of record JAODAL010085403.1, read on the forward strand.
AAATACCCCCCAAAAGGGTTTTCCCCACCGGTAACACAGGAAAAACGTTTCACAAAAATCTCAACCAGATTTGGGACAAGGTTTTCTGATGCCCTCCAGGTTTCTCAACCCGGCCCAGACCCACCAACGGGTCAAGTTTTCAGGATTTCCCTACTTGCACGGGTGAAAAAATTTACTTCGGTGCATTCTCCACGGGTATAAATTGCTTCAGTGGAAATATCTTTTGTCAGGCTTTTCGGGCACAGTATATCATTAAGGTTCAGGTGCTTTTTTTCATGATTTGGGGAAAAAAAAAATGACCGTTGGAAAAAAGACAAAAATTAGAAAATTATAAAATTAAATTGACCCCCAGTGAAAAAAAAAAAACCCACCCCATACCTCCTTGCACCCCTTTTCTGCTTTGGATAAGATGGCGCCCTAGATGGTCACCTACCGTTGCCTCCCTGTCGTCCGGCCCTGGTCTCTACCATGCAAACTAAGTTTGCATACACACAGCAAAGTCCAAATACTGGTTGGATTCTGAATTAGAATCTGACCAATAAAAAACAGTGTTTTGCTCAGTTTTAATTCTTTGGCAACGTTTTTTTGAATGGTTTTTGGATTCAACCATCCCTTTGAATTGAATACTACAATAGTCTGGCATTTTCAAGTTAAATATGGCGGAAGAATGTATATGTTCCAAGTTTTTTGCAAAACCATCGGTTTTTAAATCCGACCTCAGAATATCCGATCCATGTTTAAATACAACTCGGAAAGTCTTGAGTCTATAGGGATGGTTTACAGTCAGTTTTTTATCTAAAAATCATGTAAAAAATCGACCAAAAAATCTTTGCAGTGTAAATGGGTCCTAAGAGAAAAACTAAATTGCTTTGTACACAGTGCGATGTGCATTGGTTCAAGGACAGGGGTGTAACAACTTACCATGTAACTTCATAGCAAAATAAAAAAGGGGTTTTGCAAAGAAGTGATTTCCTCACCTAACAGGCTGATACTCTGATCTAAAGTCTTGAAAAAAGGTTCATTGTGTTTCAGTTTTTAAAAAAAACCCGGGACCTCCCCCCCTGATGTCAACTCCCCCCTCCCATGCAAAGCACCCAGGCTGAACTCCCGTCTCTGTTTTTTGGGAAACTTTTTTTGGCCAAATCCCCAAGGATTAAATTTTATTGTGCACAACACTACGGGTTTTTGTTTCCCCCTCTTAAACTTGGGTCAGGAAAAGAAAAATAATTTTTCCCAAGGGGGCAGCGTTCTTTGTTAGTTACGAACTGCTGCAGGGGGGGATGAGGGCGGGGCAGGGATCCAAGTTTACTCAATAATTACATAAAAAACCTTGGGAAAGCTCTAAACAAAAACACAGACTCTTTTCCCCCCTCCCTTTAAACCGTTCATGTGCCCTGCCATCAGGGTAAGAAGTGCAAACAAGCAAGCAAAGGCCAGATCCGCTTCGCACTCCCTTCCAACTAAAGGGAAACATTCCAAAACTAAGGGGATTTTTAAAACAGACTGTATTTTTTTACAGCCACACTTTTTTTAATCACATAATTTTAAGAAAAGTGATTAAAAAACCCAATTTTGGAAGGGTCCCACGCAACATCACATCGGGCAAAAAAACCCCCTTTTAAATTTTGGGTTTTTTTGATTATGGGGCCCCCACTCTGGGTTTGTATTTATTTTTTCTCAAATTCCAAAAGTTGTCACTAAAAGTGCAAAAAACCCCCTTTTATTAATTAAAACCTTTTTTTGTTATTGGGCCAAACCCAAAACGCTACAATTTTAAAATGTGGTCCCAAAAACCCTTCCCAAAACTACATAAAAATTTAAAAGAAAAGCAAACCCCAAAATTCAAAAAATCAAAATTAAAAACTACAAACTCCCCTTTTAAACCCCAAAACAATTTGGGGAAAAAAAGGTTAAAACCCAAAACTTCTTAATTTTTAAACACTTTATTTTAAAACTGCAAAATTTGTAAAAAAACTCAATTTATCCTAGCAAATGTTTATTTCCCTATTTCTAAAGAAACAATTTTTCAAAATAAAAAATTTTTTGAACAGGAATTCAATTTAATTAAGATTTTCACATAGATCATTTTAATGGACTTTTTTTAAGAATTTCCCGCTGCAATTTAAAAAATTCAGTTTTGGCAGCTTCGGTTCCCCGAACAAAAATTTCTAGCACAGAAGATTAGTCATAGCACTTTTTTGGGTTTCCCTTTAAAACTTCACTGTTTTAAAGGAAAAAACAAAATTTAAAAAACCCTTTTTTGATTTAAAAAAACATCAAGGAAATTTTAAATTTAATTTGATTACACAGCAGCACAACGCTGTGATTCGCCAATTATCTTCAAATAATCTGAGAACCTTTTGAGGCTTAAAACTTTTTTCCCCTTGTTACCTCACCCTTTTTGAACCCTTTAATGGACATCAATTTCCTTTAAGGGGAGCTCAAAATCCCTAATCAAAAGATTCCCTCAAATTGGGGCCCAGAAAGTTGATTTTTTTTTTTTTTTTGACAGATCTTAATACAAACCACAAAATTTTAATGTCAATATTAAAAACTACACCCTATATGGTTTTTACAAATTTTAAAACCAAATCCCCCAAAGAAACCTTTGCTAATGTATTTCATTTCAAACCCTTTTTAGGTTTAAAAGCCTGTTTTTAAAACCAAGCAAACGTTGACCCTTTATTTCCCCCGGTAAACCCGGGGCAAAACATGTGAAAACCCCCGGGTGGTTTGGGGGGGCCAAATGGACAAGGCAGGAGCTTTAGAGGGAAGTCAAACCCAAACCCCCCAATAAAAATAGCCTTAGCCAAGGGTGGGGTCTGACTGCTTTTTTCAGGTTCCCCCAAAAAGACTTTTTAAAAAAAAAAACCCGTTTGGACAATCAGGGGGGAAACAGATTCCTATCCCGTTCCCTTTTAAATTCATTAGCAACCCAAAGTCCTTTAAAGGTGGCAAATAACGAAAAACAGCCTTTTGGTTGGCAAGATTTTCCCTCCCCAAAAGATAAAAGGTGAATAACACCAAAAGGACGACCTTAAAGCTAGCCCCAAATTTAATATACGGGGCCCCTCCCTTCCCGAGGCTCCCAATTTACAAAACCCCGCGCAAAAGATTCAAACACCCCTTTCCCCCCCACAAAACCAAAACACAAAGACATAATTTTAAAAGGAACCAATTTCCCGCATTCAGGTGTGACGGTTTAAAAACAAGAAAGCTTTTAAAACAAAAAAATATTTCCCGTAAAAGGAAAAAACCAGTGACAAACAGCCACCGCGACCCCTTTTCGGGGTTGCTTGGGCCCTTTTTTCCCCCAAAAGCCTCATAGCTTTTGAAACCCCTATGTTTAAATAGCCAGAATAAGTGGGGCTAAATTGCCTTTTTAAAAAGACTTCCCCTTTCCCTTTTGGGGCCCTGTTCAACGGGTATTCAACCGTAATTGCGAGCCGGGTTTCGCTCCAATTCCGGCTCGAATAAGGGGCGAGTTTCGGGGGCGGGGGGGGGCCGGCTCCAACCCCCTTTGACTTGCATTAACCCGATCCGCGATTGGGGCCCCTACTTCAGCGCAAATCCGGCCCGCAGTAAAGGCGCCAATCCCGCCAAATAAGCCGTTTTTGGGAACGCCCCCTTAAACCCTAACCCCGTTTGGGACTTAACAAGCAGGAAAAACTTTTTCCCCCACAATTTATGTGCAACAAAAAACAACATAAATAGACTAAATTTCATTTTAAAAAGTTTCAGCAAAAAAACACTTTAAAAAGGGTGTACAAATATGCACATAACTAAATTTAGCTCCTACAAATATTCTGAACTTTTTAAAAACCCTTTGGGTTTTAACAAAAGAATAAAGATCATGACATGATTAAGACCTGTAGGGACCAAAACAAAATTTTGGGTTTTTTTTTTTTAGTCCCGAAATAAATTTAAAATGTCGTATATGTTGTTTTATTTTTACACATAAAATTTTTAAGAAAAAATATACTCTATGTTAAAAATGCCAAAAGGTTAAGGTTAAAGGAAGTTTAAGTCAATTTTTCAAAGGCATTAAACCCCACCAAATTTTGGCACTTAACCCTGGAGGCTACAACAGCTAAAGAGGCTGTGAACAAGGGGAAGCAAGCCCGAAAAATGCCTGGCCCCCGGCGGTTTCTGTTTTTTCACTGGTTTTCCCCCCGAAAATGAAATGTAATTTTGCTAAAAAACTTTCTTTTTTAAAGTCACAAACCGAAAAAGCTTAATCAAATTTTTTTGAAATATTAAAGTGCCCCCGACTACTTTCACAACCATGCTTTTTTCCCCTTTTCACCCTTTTTAAGGGGTTTCCCCCTTTATAATATAAATTTAAATTTTTAGGGGTTCATTGGTAATTAAAACATTTTTGGATTATATATGGCTTTTTAAAATTTTTTAACAAAAACAAAAAGCAGTGAACGGAAAACAGTACATATGGACCCCCCTCTACAAAAATCTGCCCCATAAGCTCCCCAGGTCCGGTTTTCCCCCCCATGGGAAAAACCCCCCTTTAAAAAAAAAACCCGTTCCTTTTCGGCCAACTTAGCTCCCAAATTTTCCTTTTCTGTAGTACAAGAAAGGTTTTTAAATGCTATAAAAACTTTCCTCACCTCTTAAAATTTTGGGGTTTTTTTTTTTTTTCCTTTTTTTTTTTTGTGAATTTTCAGGCTTTATTTTTATGTTTAAATTTTTACCTTGGATTTTTTTTAAATAAAATTAAAATAATATTTTCATTATTTTGCCTTTCGGACCCCCACTTTGAGCCTGGGCACCGGGCCCCAGCCTTGTTACAAAAAAAACCCCCGGGTTTTGGTTTCTCGCCCCGTGGAAATTTTGTCTTTTTTCCCCCTTTTGAAATTTTTAATTGATTCTTTGGGCCCAAAGCCTGGGGGCAGGGAAAAAACCCCGACTCTACAAAATTTAAACCCGTTTCCTTGGGAATTTTTTTTGATTGACAGTCTTGTATTCCAACCGGTCTTTGTTGCTTCCACCTATCACCCCTGTTCGGGGTTCTATGCTCTATTCCCCATAGGGGGCCATCCCTTTCCCCTTTTCGTGCTATAATGGGTTTTTTCTCCCCCTATAGCAAACCTTTTCCTTTCCCGCTTTTTAACCTTTTACCTACTTTGGTTTTTTTCGACTATTTTCTTCTGCCTTCGAATTTTTGTACGCTTTTTTCCTAAATGTTGCTGACCTTGGGTTGCCTACCCTCTGTGAAAAGTGTTCATGTTTTTTTTGTCGCAAACCCGTGGGGATTCACCCTTTTTCAGTGTAACTCGCAGGTCTTTTTGGGGGGGCCGACCTGTTTTAAAGGGGTCGGGGACCCCCAAAAGCAGGGAAAAGGGTTGGGAACACGTCTTGGGGGTCACTCTTTCTGGGGTCCCACTTTTGCGCCCCCGACCATTTCCCCCACAAAAATAAAGGAAACATTTTTTAAAAAAAAAAGAAAAAAATCTGTTTTTTTTCACTAAATTTAAAAAAGCAAAAAGTTGGGGTAAAATAAGTTTTGTAAAATGTGGGCATATTCTTTTCAAAGGCGTTTTTAAAAAAATTTTTCCCTATATTTTTTTATAAAGTTTTAGGTTTATAAAAGGGACCCCCACTCCAAATCCCAAAATATAAAATTTTTTTGGTCCAGTTAGTTTTATGGGAAATGAAAAAGCAAAGGAAAATTGGGCCCCAGTGCTATTGCTTTTTATATCTTTTAGCCTCATCACATGAGGAGTGAAAATGGGAAAACATGGAGCAGGGGGAAAGCGCTGCCCCAGGGAAAAGATTCCCTCCCATGGCAAACAGAAATTTAAGGGAAAATTTTTCCCGCTTTCCCAAAAAATAAAGAGTTCAACCAAAAAACCCAAAAAGACTGTTGGCGGAGCAAAAACCCTTTACCCAAAGTTAAAGATGTTGCCCCAGTGGGCCCCCCGCAAAGGGGGGCCCCCAACCCCCGTAAAAGGGAAAGGCCCGGGCTTTTAAACCTGGGAAAAAAAGAATCAGATTTGGGGGGTCATTTAAACAGGGTCTGTGGAGGGAATAAAATTTTTCTCAAAACAAATTCCCGAACCCACAAAATTTTCCCGTAAGTGTTTTGCATATTTACAATTTTTTTTTGTTTAAAAGTCATATCCCAAAAAAAATATTTTACACTGACAAGCAAAATGGTAACAATGTTTTGAACTTTTGACTTTCAGCTCCGTATCTCTCCCCCACTACAGCTTTTCAAATGAGGCTACTTAATTTTATAACAGTCATCTTACATACTTTTACATAAATTTGACTTTTCAATTTTTTAACATCTGCTTAGTTCTTTCAGATTCCCCGTAACTGCATTGTTACGGGTTTTTTTCCTAAAAAAACAAAAAGTTAATTTTTAAATTATTTTTGTTAATTTTTTGGGAAATCCCCCATTTTGGAAAACCTTCTGGGGGCTTTTGGGCAGGGTTCAACCCTGTCTTTACTAAAATCGATCCCAATCTCCTTTTAACCCCAAACCCCAAAGTTGGGGCAGAAGGACCCTTTGGAAAACAAATACAGCTTTTTTCCCAAAACCCACCCACAAAGTTTCGAAAGAAAAAAAAAAATTAAAATTTTAATTTTTCTTCCCAGTGTCGTTCTACCTAAAAAACTTTTAAAAAAAAATAAACCCTAAGGGATAAACCCCCGGGTGTTAAACCAAATTTTTCTACAGTAAATTATCAATTTAAAAAAATTTTTCCATTAAAAAAGGGGTCGGGTTGGAAAGGGGTCCCGGGGGGGAAATAAGGAGGTTTGGGAAAAAAAAATTTTGGATCGGGGGTTTGGCGCCGACACCACAGCCCTGGCTAGAATTGTTTTTACTCTTTTTTTTGAATAACAATTTTTTTTTGTTGTGTGTTTTTTTTTAAATATTTTTTTTTAAAAAAAAAGCAAAAAAAAACCTTGTGGGGGTAAATTTTAAAAAAACTTGTTTTTTTTTTTTTTATGATTTTTCCTTTGAAAAATGGGGGTTATAAAGTTTGCACAAAAAACAGGGAAATTTTGCTCCTTAACTCACTTTCAGATCTAAATTTTTTCTGATAAGACCCAACAGGGACATCAGTTTCCGAGCCACAAAATGTCCGTTATCGCCGGGAAAACAGAAAAAGGGAAACCCCAGAGGCCCCTGCCACTGGTAAACAAAAACTCATTGAGTCAAGGGGCAGTAATACACCCCTTCCCCGCCCACAGCTGTAAATTTTTTGTCCCCGAACGTCCCCCCCGGGAGAGTTTTTAAAATTTACCGCCAGGAATTTTTATATTTTTTCGGGGGATCAAAAATCTCATTAAATTAAAAATGGTTTAAATTTAATAAATTAAAATTGTTGGGAACAAAAAAATTTTACATTTTACTAAACAAAACCCCTTTTATGGTTTTTAATTAATTTTTTATGTACCAGGGGAATCCCCAAAAATGAAAAACCCCTTTTGGGTTTTTCCCCAAGGGACTCAGTCCAACAATGAAAAACAATTTTTATTTTCCCCCAAAAGGCCCCGCTCCTTTTTTTTTTAACATTTAAACCTACCCAACAGTCCCTTGTAAATTTTTTATACTGTTTTGTATTATACCATGAATTTTTTTAAAAAAAAAAGGGGAGTTTTTTTTTAAGAAAACCCAACATGTACACATCCATTGAGAGGGTCTTTTCTCTCACCGAGGGGAAAGCCCCCGGGAAAAAAACTCCTGAACGGAGGACTCTCGGGCCTTATTGGAAAGAAAACTTCTCACAGAAAAAACTGTCTTTGTTCCGTAGCAAACAATCCAAGGGTCCCTTTAATTTTAAACCCTGCCTGGAAAAAAAAAACTGAACTCTGATTGGGTTTATAAAGGGCAACAAAAACATGTTTCGGCTAAACAGCTCAAACATTTTGGGCCCCGTGAATTTTATAAAGGTCACCCTATAGTTAAAACGGCAAATTCAAAATGGCCCCTGTTTCCCCCTGAAAGGGTTTTTACACCTCTTAAAGGCTTTTTCCACATTTTGAGGGCCCCCTTCTAAAAAATGTGGGCAATTTCCATGCAAGGGATTATCTATTTTTGCCTTTTTTTTGGGGAGCAATGTAATTAAAAACAAAATTCTTTGTCCCATAAAGGGCCAACCAAAGTGAAAAACACCCCCCAGGGGGAAACAAACAGGCCTAGTTTTTATTTTTGGAGGTCTTTTTTTTAAATAAGACTGCAAAATAAAAGTTTTTTTTTGGTTAAAATGCCTGACAATTTTTTTCATTTTCATAAAAAATAAAGTTTGAGAACCCAAATTTTTAAGCACATACAAGAAAAACCTGAATACTAAACTTACAGGGGTGGCTGAGCCCCTTTTTTCAC
>JAODAL010085404.1:0-10597 GCA_025379985.1 Phyllomedusa bahiana
TTTTGCCCCCTCCAAAAATTCCTTGTGCCCCTGTCTGGGCCTCATGGGTGCGGGTGCCGTTCCCCCTTACGCTCCCCTTTTCCCAAAGGCCCCTCAGTGGCCCTACTGTTTTGCCAAACCCCCCGAATGTCCCTTTTTCCACTGTTGACCTCATGCTGCTGCTGCCGTGACCTACACCCCTGTGTCATTGTGGGCCCCTGGGGGCTGACCTCAGCTGCTCTGGGGGCTGCTGCTGTACCTACCAAAAACTCTGTCATTGTGCCACTTTTTACCCCCATGCTGCTTGCTGTGGCTGCTGCCCGTGACTCAAAACTTTTGTCATTTGCCACTCTGTGGCCTTAAATTTCCCGTTTTTTTTTCCACCTCCGAAAATTTATTGGCCACGTCCTTTACCTCATGCCCGCTGCTGTGGCCCGCTGCCCGGGCCTACACATTGTCCCTTGTGCCACTGGCTGCCCCCATGGGTGGGCGTGGTTGAAGCCGTGACCCCACACAAATGTGTCATTGTGCACTGCTGAAACCCCATGCTCCGCTGTGGGAACGGGCCCTGACCTAAAAACACTGTGTCCCCCTTTTCCCACTCTGGGCCTACTCCTTTTTTTTGCCACCTCCAGAATGTCCCTTGTGCACTGTCCTGACCTCATGCCCGCCGCTGTGGCTTTCTGCCGGGGGACCTACACACTGTGGGCATTTTTCCACTGTCTGACCTAATGCTGCTGCTGTGGGTGCTGCCGGGGACCCCGCACACTGTCCCTTGTGCCAAATGGCTGACCTCATGCCGCCCGCTTTTTGGGTGCTGCCGTGACCCTTTCCCCACTGTCATTTTCCCAAATCTGTGGCCCTTTCCTCCTGTTTTTTTCCCCCTCCAAATTCATTGTCCCCTGTCTGACCTCATGCTGCTCTGTGGCTGCTGCCCCGGGGCCAAAACACTGTCATTTTTGCCACTGTCTGACCTCATTGCTGCCGCGTGACCCGCCACTGTGTCATTGTGCCACTGTCAACCTATGCTGCTGCTTTTGGGTGCTTGCCGTGACCTACAAAACTCTGTCATTGTGGCCCCCTCTGTGGCCTACTCCCTTTTTTTTTTCCCCCCTCCAGAATGTCTTTTCCCCCACTGTCTGACCTCTCTGCGCTGTGGCTGCTGAGGTGACCTAAAACACTCTTCCCTTGTGCCACTGTCTGGGCCCATGCCCGCTGCCGGGACCTACACACTTTCATTGTGCCACTGTCTGACCCCATGCTGCAGCCCGTGGCGCTGAGGTTTACCTACACACCTGTCAAAATTGGGGGGCCCCTGTCTGACCTCATTCGCTGCCTGGCCCTACACTCTCTGTTTATTTTTCCACTTTTCTGAAACCCCATGCTGCTGCTGTGGTGCTGCCGTGACCTACATACTGTGTCATTGGGGCCACTGTCTCCCCCTATGCCTGCTGCTAAAGGGGTGCTGCCGTGACCTAAATACTCTGTCCCTTTTTACCACTCTGTGGCCTATTCCCTGTTTTTTGCCCCCCTCCAAATGTCATTGTGCCATTTCCCGACCTCATGCGCTGCCGATTCAAACCCCCATTTTCGTCAAATTTTGCCACTTCCCGTGGCCTACTCCAGTTTTTGCCCCCTCCAGAACGTCATTGTGCCACGTCTGAAACCCCATCGCTGCCGCCGTCACCTCCACCCACTGTCATTGTGCCACTCTTGTGGCCTATTCCCCGTTTTTGCCACCTCCAGAATTTTCATTGTGCCACTGTCTGACCCCAAACCGGGTGCTGTGGCCCGCTTTCCGTGAAACCCACACACTGTCATTGTGCCACTGCCTGACCTCATGCGGGTGCTGTGGCTGATGCTGTGGGCCTAACACTCCCCCCCCCCCCCCCCCCCCCCCCCCCCCCCCCCCCCCTTTTATTGTGCAACTGTCCCGACTTCAAAGCTGCTTGGGGGTGGCTGCTGCCCCTGACCAAAACCTTGTGTCATTGTGGGCCCCTGTCTGACCCCAAACTCCCGCTGTGGCTGCTGCCCCTACCACACACTGTGTCCCCTTGTCCCACTCTGTGGCCTACTCCAATTTTTGCCACCTTTCCCAAAAAACATTGGCCACGGGCTGAAACCCCAAGCTGGGTGCTGCCGTGACCTACACAAATGTGTCCCTTTTGGGGGCCCGCTGACCTCATGCTGCTGCTGTGGGCTGCCCCGCCGTTTTTCCCACACACTGTGTCATTGGTCCCACTCTTGGCCCCACTCCTTTTTTTTTGCCACCTCCAGAAGTCATGTGCCCCTATCTGACCATGCTGCGGGGCCCTGACCCGCGCAATGTTTTCATTGTGCCACTGTCCCCGACCCATGCTGCGCTGTGGGTGCGCCCTGACCCCAACACTGTCCCTTTTGCCACTGTCCCGAACCCCATGGGCGCTGTGGCTGATGCCCCTGACCTTCACACTGGGCTTTTCCCACTGTCTACCTCATGCTTTCTGCTGTGGCTGCACCGGACCTACAACCCCTGTGTCCCTTGTCCCACTCGTTTTCCTAAAACCCCGGTTTTTTTCCACCTCCAAATGTCATTTTGCCACTGTCTGACCTCATGCTGCGGGTGTGGGTGCTCCGTGACCTTTCACACGTGTCATTGTGCCAAATGTCTGACCTCATGCTGCTGCTTTTGGGTGCTTTCCGTGAAACCCACCCCACTGTCATTGTGCCCTGGGCTGACCTCATTCGCTCGGTTTTTTTGGGGCCGGGACCTCCACACTGTGTCCCTTGCCCACTCTGTGGCTTTACTCCCGTTTTTTTTTTCCAAACCCTTTCCCGAATGTTTATTGTCCACTGTCCCCGCCCCATGCTGCTGCTGTGGCTGCTGCCCCCGGGCCTCCAAAACTGGGTCTTTCCCACTCTGTGGCCTACTCCCTGTTTTTGCCACCCCCCAAATTTTATTGTGCCCCCTGGGCTGACCTCATGCCCCCCGCTTGCTGCCGTAACCTGCACACTGTGTCATTTTGCCACTGTCTAACCTCATGCTGCTGCTTTTGGCTTTCTGGGCCTGACCTACACACTCTGGGCCCTTGCGCCACTTTTGGGCCCTTTTCCCGTTTTTTGGCACCTCCAGAATGTCATTGGGGCCACTGTCTGGGCCTCATGCGCGCTGTGGCTGCGCCGTGACCTACACACCCGTCATTGTGCCCCTTTTCTGACCTCAAAGCTGCTGCGTGGCTGCTGAGGTGAAACCCACACACTCTGTCATTTTGGCCCCCCTGTTTTTACCTCCCTGCCCGCTGCTGTGGCTGCTGCCTTTACCTACACACCTGTCATTGTCTACTGTCTAAACCCATGCTGCTGCTGTGGCGCTTTCCCCCTGACCTAAAAACTGTGTCATTGTCCCACTCCCGTGGCCCGCTCCTGTTTTTTGGGCCCCCTTTCCCAAAAAATCCCTTGTGCCAAATGTCCCCACCTATGCTGCTGCAGTGGCTGCTTTCCGGGAAACCCACACAAATCTTCATTTTTCCACTCGTGGCCTATTTCCCGTTTTTTTTCCCCCTCCAGAATGTCAATTTTGCCACTGTCTGACCTCCCCTGGTGCCCCCCGCACCTTCACTCTCTGTCATTTGTCCCACTCTGTGGGCCTACTCCAGTTTTTTGGGGCCCCCAGAATGTCAAATTTGCCACGTCTACCCCCATGCTGCTGGGCCCCCGGGCACCTCCACCTCTGTAATTGTGCCACCAAAGGAAATTTTCCCTAAACTTTTTTTTTTCCAAATCCCCCAAAAAGCATTTTGGGCCCCTGTCTGACCTCATGCTGCTCTGCCCTGACCTAAACACTGTGTCATTGTGCCACTGTCTGACCTCCCGCCCGCTTGCTGTGGCTGCTGCCGGACCTACCCCACTGTGTCATTGCCCCTTTTGTGGCCCCCAAATTTCCCGTTTTTGCCCCCTCCAAATATCCCTTTGCCACTTCTGACCTAAAGCCTGCCACCGTCCCCCTTCCCCCCTCTTAATTTTTGGGCCCCTCAAGGGGCCCACTAAAATTTTTGCCCTTTCCCCAAAAAGTCATTTTTGGGCCCCGTCCCGACCTCATGGGGCCCGCGGGCCCTGACCTAAACACTGTGGGCATTGTGCCACTGTCTGAACCCCCAGCTGCTACTGTGGGTGCTGCCGTACCTCCAACTGTTCCAAAGGGCCACTCTGTGGGCCCACTCCTGTTTTTGGGCCCCCTCCAGAATGTCCATTGTCCACGTCGACCTTTATGCTGCTGCTGCCGTGACCTGCGCACTGTGTCATTGTCCCCCGCCCCGACCCCATGGGTGCTGCTGTGGGTGCTTGCCGTGACCTAAAACACTCTGTCATTGTCCACTCTGTGGCCTATTTCCCGTTTTTTTTCCACCCCCCGAATGCCCCCCTTTGGGCCCCTGTCTGACCTCAAAGCGGGTGCTGTGGGCCCGCGGCCCCGGGCCCACACACTGTCCTTGTGCCCCCTCTGTGGCCCCATTTCCCGTTTTTTTCCACCCCAGAATGGTTTATGTGCCACTGTTTTGACCTCATGCGCTGCCACCTCACCTCCACTCCCCTGACATTTTCCCACTCTGGGCCAAACCCCCTTTTTTCCACCTCCAAATGTCATTGTGCCCATGTCTGACCTCATTCCCGCTGCTGGCCCCCCCCGTCAAACCTCCACTCTCTGGCATTTTCCACTCAAATGGCCTACTACTGGTTTTTTTTCCACCCCCAAATGTATTTTGCCACGGCTGAAACCCCCATTTCGCTTTCTGCCGTGACCCCACAAAACTGTGTCATTGTTGGGCCCCTGTCCCGACCTCATGCGCTTGGGGGTGGCCTGCCTGTGCCTACAACCCCTGTGTCATGTCCCCCCTCCCGTGCCTACTCCCCGTGGGTTTTCCACCTCCAAATGTCATTGTGCCACCGGGCTTTTACCTCATGGGTTTCTGCTGCCATACCTGCGCACTGTGTCATTGGCCCCTGTCTTACCTCATGCTGCTGCGTGGTGCTGACGTTTACCACACACTGTGGGCATTGTGCCCCTGTTTTGACCTCATGCTGCGCCGTGGCTGCGGCCGGGGACCTACACACGTGTCTTTGGGCCCACCTTTGGGCCCACTCCTGTTTTTGGCCCCCTCCAGAAAGTCATTGTGCCAAAATGTCTGACCCCTATGCCCGCTGGGTGGCCCGGGGGGGGCCCCCCACTTTTCATTGTGCCACTTTTCCCGACCCTCAGCTGCTGCTGTGGCTGCTGCCGTGACCCACACATCTGTTTATTGGGGCCCCCCTTGGCCTAATTTCCGTTTTTGCCACCTCCAAATTTCATTTTTGCCAAGTCTGACCTCATGCTGCTGCCCGCCCCACTCCAATCTCTGTCATTGTCCCACTTTTTGTGGCCCCAATCCAGTTTTTTTCCACCCCTCCAGAATGTCATTGTTCCACTGCTGACCTCATTCTGCCCGCCGCCGGGCACCCCCACTCTCGGGAATTTTGCCACCAGTGGCCTACTACGTTTTTGCCCCTCCCAAAATGTCATTTTGCCACTGTCCGACCTCATCTGCTGCTGCCCGTGACCTAAAAAGGTGTCATTGGCCAAATGTCTGACCTCAGGGTGCTTGTTTGGGTGCTGCCGTGCCTACACACTGGTCATTGTCCCCCTCGTGGCCCCACTCCCCGGTTTTTTCCCCCTCCAGAATATCTTGTGCCACTTTTCTGACCCCATGCGCGCTGCCTGACCTGCGCACTTTTGCATTGTTTCCCCTGTCCCGACCTCATGCTGCTGCGTGGCTGCTGCCGTGACCTACACACTCCCGTCCCTTGTGGGGCCCCTCTGTGGCCTATTCCTTTTTTTCCACCCCATAATGTCATTGTTCCACTGTCTACCTCATGCTGCTGCTGTTTCCTGCTCCCTGACCTACAAAAACCGCATTGTGCCCTCGGGGGCCTATTTCCCGTTTTTTTCCACCTCCAGAAAAAGTCATTGTGCCCCGTCTGACCTCATTCTGGCCCCCGTCACCCCCCACTCTCTGCCATTGTCCCACCTCTGGCCTACCCCCGTTTTTGCCACCCCAAATGTTTTTTGTGCCACGTCTGACCTCATGCTTTCCCGCCCCCGTCACCCCCCACTCTCGCCATTGTGCCCCCCAAATTTGGGCCCACTACTTTTTTCCACCCCCCCCGAATGTCATTTTGCCACTGCCCGACCTCAGGGGGCTGCTGCCGTGACCTACACAAATGTTCCTTTCCACGTCTTAAACCTTTATTCTGCTGTTGGGCTGCTGCCCCTGACCCCACACACTGTGTCCCTTGTCCCACCTTGGCCTACTTTCCCGGTTTTTTTTCCACCTTTCCCGAATGTCATTGGGGCCCCTGTCTGACCTCCCCGGGGCTGCTGCAAAGACCCGGGCACTGTGTCATTGTGGGCCCCTGTCCCGACCCCATTCTGCTGCTTTTGGCTGCTGACGTGACCTACACACTCTGTCAAATTTTGCCACTGTCTGACCCCATGCTGCTGCTGTGGCTGCGCCGTTTCGTACACACTTTTCAAATTTTGCCACGGGCTGACCTCAGGCCCGCCCGGGGTGGCTGGGTGGGCCCTGCCTACACACTGTGTCATTTTTGCCACTGCTGAAACCCATGCTGCTGCTTTTGGGTGTTTCCCTACCACACAATGTGTCATTGTCCCCCCTCCGTGGCCTACTCCTGTTTTTTTCCACCTCCAAAAATGTTTATTTTTCCCCTGTCTGACCCATGCTGCTGCTGTGGGTGCTGCCGTGACCTACACACTGTTTCATTGTGCCACTGTCCCGCCTCCCCTGGGTGCTGCGTGGCTGCTGCCCGGGGACCTCCACACTGTGCCCTTGTTCCCCCCTTGTGGCTTTCCTGTTTTTTTTCCACCTCCAGAATGTCCCTTTTTTCCCCTGTCTGATCTCATGCTGCCCCGCTGGGGGCTGTGCCGTGGGCCTCCACACTGTTCCCTTGTCCCCCTCCCGTGGCCTACTCCTTTTTTTTTTTTTGCCACCTCCCCCGAAAATTTATTGGCCACTGTTTTGACCTCTGGGTGGGGGCTGCCCCTGACCCCCCACGGGGTCATTGTGCCACTGTATGACCTCGCGCTGCTGTGGTGCTGCCTGAAACCCCACCCTTTTGTCCCCTTTGCCACTCTGTGGCCATTCCTGGTTTTTTTTTTGCCCCTCCAGAAGTTTATTGGGGCCCCCTGTTTTGACCTCATGCTGCTGCTGTGGCTGCTGCCGGGACCTAAACACACTGTCATTTTTCCACTGTCTGACCTCATCTTTCCCGCTGTGGCCCCGCTGAGGGACCTACACACTCTGTCCCTTGTGCCACTTCTGACCTCATGCTGCTGCGTGGCGGGTTTCCCCTGACCTTTCACCCCTCTGACAATTTTGGGCCCCTGCTGACCCCATGCTGCTGCTGTGGGGTGCCTTTCCGTGCTTACATACTGTGTCATTGTGCCCCTGTCCCGACCTCATGCTGCTGCTGTGGCTGCTGCCGGACCTACACACCTGTCATTTTCCCACCTGTGGCCTTCTCCTTTTTTTTTGCCACCTCCCCGATGTCCCCTTTGGCCCCCTGTCTGACCTCATGCGGGTGCTTTCCGGTGACCCGCACACGTGTCATTGTGCCACTGTCCCGACCTCAATGCTGCTGCGTGGCTGGGTGCCGGACCTACACACTCTGTCATTGTTTTGGGCCCCTCTTTGGCCCATTCCTATTTTTTTTCCACCTCCCGAATGTCATTTGGGGGCCACTGTCCCGACCTCATGCTGCTGCGGGGGCTGCTGCCTAACCTACACACTGTCCCTTGGGGCCACTGTCTGACCTCATTCTGCTGTTGCTGCTGATGGGCCTACACAATCTGTCATTGTGGGCCAAATGTCTGACCCATGGCCCGCTGCTTTTGGCTGCTACCGGACCTACACACTCAGACATTTTTGCCCCTGTCTGACCTTTAAGGGTGCGGTGTGGCTGCTGCCGGGCCTACACAATCTGTCTTTGGGCCACTCAGTTTCCTACAAATGTTTTGCCACCTCCCCAAAAGTCATTGTGCCACTGTCGGGCCCCCATACTGCTGTGCCGTGACCTACACAAAATTTTCATTGTGCCACTTTCCGACCCCATGCGCTGCTTGGGGGCTGCTGCCGTGGGCCCTTTCACAATTTTCATTGTCCCACTCTTGGGCCCACTTTGTTTTTTTGGGTTTGGGGTTTCCCGAATGTCATTTTTTCCACTGTCTGACCCCCATGCTGCTGCTTCCGGTGACCTGCACACTGTGTCATTGGGCCACTGCTGACCCCCAATTTTGCTGCTGGGGGCCCGCTGGCCCTGACCCAAACACCTGTAATTGTGGGCCCCTCTTTGGGCCCATTTCCTGTTTTTTTTCCACCTCCAATTTTCATTGTGCCCCGGCTGACCTATTGGGTGCGCTGTTGGGGGAAGCTGTGGGCCCACACCCCCTGTCATTGGTTACTCTGTTGGGCCCATTCCCTTTTTTTTTTCCAACCTTCCCGAAAAGTCCCTTGTGCCCCTGTCCGATCTCATGCTGCCGGCCCCCCGTCACCCCCCACTCTCTGTCAATGTCCCACTCTGTGGGGGGGTACTCCAGTTTTTTTTCCACCTCCAGAAAAGTCAAATTTTGCCACTGTTCCCCCACCTATGCTGCTGCCGCCTCCCCTCCACTCCTTGTAAATTTTGGCCCCTCCCGTGGCCTACTACTGTTTTGCCACCCCCAGAATTCATTTTGGGCCCCTGTCTGACCTCAAAGCCGGGTCTGCCGGGGACCTAAAACCCCCTGTGTCAAATTTTGCCACTGTCTGACCTCAAAGTGCTGCGTGGCTGCTTTCCATGACCTACACACTGTGTCATTGTCCCACTCGTGGGGAAATCCTGTTTTTGCCCCCTTTCCCGAATGCATTGTGCCCCTTTTCTGACCCCATGCTGGGTGCGCTGTGCCCTGCGCACTGTGTCATTGGGCCAAAAATCCCGACCCCATGCTGCTGCTGTGGCGGGTGCCATGACCTACACACTCTGTCAATTTTGCCACTCTGTGGCCCCATTTTGTTTTTGCCACCTCCAGAATTTATTGTGCCACTGTCTGAACCTCAGGGTGCTGCTGGGCGCGCCGTGACCTACCCCACAGCATTGTCCACTTCGGGCCTTTATGCTGCGCCGCCCCTCCCTCCACTCTCCCGTCATTGTGCCACTCCCTGGCCCCACTACTGTTTTGCCACCCCCAAATGTCATTTTGCCACTGTCTGACCTCATTGCTGCTGCTGCCGTACCTACCCCACTGTGGGCCCTTGTGGCACGTCTGACCTCATGCTCTACTGTTGGGTCTGCCTGAAACCCACACACTGTGTCATTGTCCCACTCTTTATTGTGCCACTCGTGCCTATTCCTGTTTTTTGCCACCTCCAGAATGTCATTGTGCCACTGTCTGACCTCATGCTGCTGCTGTGGCTGCTGCCGTGACCTACACACTGTCATTGTGCCACTGTCTGACCTCATGCTGCTGCTGTGGCTGCTGCGGTGACCTACACACTATGTCATTGTGCCACTGTCTGACCTCATGCTGCTGCTGTGGCTGCTGCCGTGACCTACACACTTGTCATTGTGCCACGTCTGACCTCATGCTCTGCTTGTCTGCCGTGACCTACAACTGTGTCATTGTGCCACTGTCTGACCTCATGCTGCTGCTGTGGCGCTGCGTGACCTACACACTCTGTCATTGTGCCACTCTGTGGCCTACTCCTGTTTTGTGCCACCTCCATGAATGTCATTGTGCCACTGTCTGACCTCATGCTGCTGCATGTCCGTGCACCTGCCACACTCGTGTCATTGTGCCACTGTCTGACCTCATGCTGCTGCTGTGGCTGCTGCCGTGACCTACACACTCTGTCATTGAGCCACTCTTGGCCTACTTCCTTTTTTGCCACCTCCAGAATGTCATTGTGCCACTGTCTGACCTCATGCTGCTGCTGTGGCTCTGCCTACCTACCACTGTCATTGTGCCACTGCTGACCTCATGCTGCTGCTGTGGCTGCTGCCGTGACCTACACACTCGTGTCATTGTGCCACTGTCTGACCTCATGCTGCTGCTGTGCTGCTGCCGTGACCTACACACTCTGTACATTGTGCCTCTGTCTGACCTCATGCTGCTGCTGTGGCTGCTGCCGTGACCTACACACTGTCATTGTGCCACTCTTGGCCTACTACGTTTTGCCACCTCCAGAATGTCATTGTGCCACTGTCTGACCTCATGGCTGCTGCTGCCGTGACCTACACACTGTGTCATTGTGCCACTGTCTGACCTCATGCTGCTGCTGTGGCTGCTGCCGTGACCTACCCCAACTGTGTCATTGTCCCACTCTGTGCCTACTTCTGTTTTTTGCCACCTCCAGAATGTCATTTGTGCCACTGTCTGACCTCATGCTGCTGCTGGGGCTGCCGTGACTACACACTGTGTCATTGGTGCCACTGTCAGACCTCAATCTGCTGCTGTGGCTGCTTCCGTGACCTACAACACTCTGTAATTGTGCCACTCTGTGGCCATCCTGTTTTTTGCCACCCCCCCCAATTGTCATTGTGCCACTGCTGACCT
>JAODAL010085405.1:0-10597 GCA_025379985.1 Phyllomedusa bahiana
CCTTACCCCAAAACTTGTCAACCTTTTTTCCCAAAAGGACACTGGTATTCTTTAAAAGGGGAACGGGCCATTAACTCAGTGAGTTGTAGAAATGACATAGAGCTGTATTGCACGCAGCTAAACCTGCCCGGGGAGAGGATAGAACACCCCCAAACATCATAAAAATTTTGTCAGACATAGAAATTTTGACTTTAAATTTTTCGTGCATCCACAAAATTTTTTCCCGGCAATGAATGCTCCGGGCCTTGAACTGCGGGGATTTCTTTGAAACATCAGTGGATCAGTGAACCACCCAAACAAAAAAAACCAAAATACAGCAACATACTATGAAACCCGCTCTATCAAAAACCCTTAGTTAAAGGAGAGTATTCCTGGTTTTTCCAAAACACCACACCCCTTAAAAGTTAACTTGTCACATGATACGCAATTTCATCGACATGAATAAAAAAAAAGGATGCGAGAAAATAGATTTGATTGGGGGGGGGTTTGCGGGAAAAGATTCAAAAAGTCTTGGAAAACAGTTTTAAAAATCGTTGTTTATGTTTCCGATTGGGCGTCCTACTAGGATTGACGCAAAGGGTTTTGTTTCACAAAAAACTTTTTTCAATCCATTTTTGATCCTTTTTTTGGGACCCAAAAAATAAATAGTTTTTTATAGAATGTTGAGTGGTTTCAGTAAAATACAAAAACCACTAAACATTCTATACAAAACTTTTTACTAAAAAAATTTTAATACTTTTTATTAGTTAAAACTCTATTTTCCATAACACCCTTTTCTAACAAAAAAAACTGTTTTTATAAAATTCAATAAATAAAAAAACGATTTAAAGATTAAACACAGAAAAAACTTGCAGTTTTAGCGCCCTCTGTTAGGCATCCTCTAAACACATGTAAAATCTTAATAGCGCCCCTTTTGGGGCACCCCTCTTACCAAAACGTAACCATTTTCACCTAAGTAAAATGTGGGGTCATTGGTTACAAAGTTCAAACGTTTTTTCTAATCAAATGAGACCTCTAGGGGCCCGTTTTTATATATTACATACCTTACATACATAGTAAGGGTAAAGTATATTACACAAAGATCACCTTTTTTAAACTACAACCGTGTATATACGTTAAATTTAAAAACGGATCCGAAAAACGCATCAAAAACCATGCAAAATGCATCCAAAAAACATCGCTGCTACGTTTTTTGGATATGTTTTTTTTATCATTTTTTAGTTCATTTTTCTTCTATGAAAAACGGGTCAAAAAACTGATCCAAAACTTTGTGTACATACCCAACACGCATGCGTACACAAAAGGGAAAATTGGATTCTTTTTAATAGGACCCAACCTCGGACTCATAGGCCCCGATTTGAGATTTAAAGGAAAAATTCCCCAAAACATTTAATCTCTACTCTTTAAAACCTGTTAAACCAAAAGCAAAGAATCCCCAGGCACTTCATCCCCCCTTCAACTTGTAAAAGGTGAGGAAGTTGCTATGCAATCACGTCACTTTCAAGCAATCAGCTGGCCATGCAGCACACCCTAGCTCTTTTTTTAGAGGGAAAGGTTGATTGCTAGTCTCATTATTAATTCCTCTGAATTGGGAGCCTGGCATGAACTATACTGTTTGTCCTGATAGTCTAGTCATAACTGTTTATTTCTTTTTCCCCTATCTAGATTCTTGATTACCCTTTTAAATACACTTTTCCTGTGGAATAGTCATGAATTTTTTTCTTGTAGTTCGGGGTTTTCTTAGTTTTTTCAGTGTTTGTTGCTTTTTTCCCGCCTTCCAACCATATGGTTTCAATAGCTGGAAAAGGGTTTTATCATCACATACCTGATGGGAATGAATAGAAATCAGATAGAAGAGGCCCAAGGGGCAGTTAATTCAGCTAAACCAAACTCCCATTGAAATTAATGAAAATAACCATTTTTCCCTTTTGACCCGGAAGTTTCGGGGGGCCCATTTGAGATTTGCCCTCTGGACCCACACCACATTACATTTTTAATATCCTAATAGATAAAATTTTTATAATAATAATATTGTTTTAAATTATATTAATAATAATAATAGATTTTCCTTAATGTTTTGTGATGGCAAAAAACCTTTTTTCATCCCCGAGGGAACTTTCACACTTTCAAAATGTGTCCATCAAAAAACCATAAAATAAATTTTTTAACCCCCCTCCTGGCCTTCTGCCCCCTCTTGCGATGGCAGTCGACCTTAGGGCCTTAAAAAATGAAAACTGTCTAAACCCAAACTGTCTTTGTTGCCCATAACAACCAATCAGCACCCATAGCAACCAATCCGAGCTCATAGCAACCAATCAGAGCAAAAGCTGAGCTCTGATTGGTTAATATGGGTTCTGATTGGTTGCTATGGGCAACAAAGACAGTCTTACTGCTAGACAATTTTCATACATAAGCCTCTTAAAACCTCCCCAATACAGTGGTTTTGGCAACAGCATTTTTTTTACTCCCTGCCTTCCAGGAGTCATAAATGTTTTATTTTTCCATCGACATAGCCATACGAGATCTAATTTTTAATGTTCTATATGATGTACTGATCTGCCTTCCCCTAAAAAAATATCTATGAGGGTGTAATGGAAAAAACACAATTGGACCATCATTATTGGGTTTTGTTTTCATGGAGTTTACCATGTTGTATAAATCACAAGTCAGTCCGATTCCAGTAATCGCAAAATTATATACTTATTGTTTATGTTTTTGTACTTTTTAAATTATTGAGTTTATTCTATATGATGAAAGGTAAAAAGGGGGATGTTTTTAATTTTGTTTATGTTTTTTTTTTTTATATTTTTAAGTTTATTTTCTTTACTTTGTTTTTCACTCCAACTAGGGTGTTTTTCAACTCCAGGGTACGTTCGCTAGTACAATACACTGCAATAGTAATGTATCGCAGTGTAATGTACTTTTCCTGCACTTTTTTTTACTCTTATAGGATATAAAAGGATTAGTAACATGGTAGACCTGGGGGCCTTCATTAGGTCCCTGGATGCCAGGCTAACTGCTTTAGCTCCCCCTTTATCATTGTAAAAAGGCGGGGGAGCCTTTAGTTAAAAGTGGGGGGGCAATTTTGGGGATTTTCATGGTTAATCAGCTGGGAAAAGGAGTTTATCTTAAACCCGCTGCGATGTAAGGGGGAAATTTGCTGTTTAAATTTAAAATCTGCCCTGTATGGAGTAGACCCAGCTCCTGACCCCCTCTTTAAACCCCCCCTGGGTTTATGAAATACAAAGAGGGCCCAAAGAAACAGAGTCTTAAAAAACTCCTCACCCAATTTTTCCCTTTTTCTCAATTACTAAAAAAGGGGTTTTTTCCAAAAAAGAAATTTTTTCTATGTAAAAATCCTTTCAAAAAAAAAATTTAAATTTAAAAAATATATGTCCATTAACAATGTCCCCACTTATTCCTAGATATCCTCTCTTTTATGGCTGCAAACATTTTCCCCAGGTCACTATAGCTACAAAAACCTGTTTTTGCTTTTTCTTTCCCTTTGGGTTCAGTGTTTTGGGTTTCTATAGCTACAACCCTGTTTCCCCAACTAGGGTAGTAGTAAACCGTTTGAAACCAGTAAACCCCTGGATTTCCCAAAAAAAAACCAAGAAAACAGGGGCCCAAGGAAGATTTAACGATTTAGTGAACAAACCCCCCTTTTAAAGGGCGTGATATGCAGAGGTGTCCTACAGTCTTGTCTATTCTTTGATGGTCTGGCTTGCTACTTTTTCCCCCTTTACCCTTTTTGTTTACCAAAACCCGACCACTTTACCATTTAAAATGTAAATTTGGGGGGAATACCCCCTTCCCCAAAACTTTGGGGCCTTTTTGACAAAACTTGATGCCTATGGAAAGTATGCAGTACAAAGTCAAATTAAAATAATCACGCACCAATTACTGGCTCAGAAAAAAATATTAAAACTTGTTGCAAGGGGTAGAAACCCGTAATTCATTTTCAAATTTTCCTGGTCAGGTATGCTCAGGCAGTTACAGGTGGGTTTGCATCTATTAAACCACAAACATCATGGATGGGCTGTAACTATGAGACACAAAGGAGGGCAGAGACTTGTTTTTCTCCCGCAGCCGGGGCCTTTCAGGAAAAGAGATAGCCCCTTTAAAAGACGTTTTGCTAGATGATTTGGAACGGGAGCCGCTAAACCCCCCATGGGTGCTGCTGAAGCCAAACACATATGGGGCTCAGAAAGGGGAAAACGAAAGGGGGGGAACAGCATAAAAACCTTTAAAAAAAAAAACTTAAAGGAATGTGCAAACAAAAAAGACTTATTGGGTTTTTTAAATTCCCCATTTTTTTGTTCCCAAACATTTTTAAGAAATTTTTGGTTTTTTATTTTTAATTTTCCCTATCACTTTCAATATTTTTTAAAAATTCTTAATTTCCCCGTGTCACGGTTCACCGGGGGTCCCCCGCCTTGGGCCGCGGGCCCTTTCCCTGCCCTTTCCTTTCCTGCGGGGCTCCCTGTTCAAAGGGGCCCCAAACAGCCTGTGTTCCCGCTATGACTTTTCCTGTCCCCGTCCCCTTTTTTGTTGCTTCCTTGGGCCTGTTTTTGTCTCTGAAACCTTCCCAGGGGGGCCCCGCGGCGCTTTTTGCCTTTTATTCGTGTTTCCCGCTCCGTGCAACTTCCTCTTCACCTCTGACCTTTAGCTATAAGAGGAAAAGTTGGGTTTCCCCCTACTTGGGGCAGTTCAAGTGGGAGTCTACAGTCTCTTGCTGTCTTCCCTTTGACTCCCGCCAGCACCTCAGTTTTGCTGTTGGAGGGCTTTTTTTAAACCCCGTTGCGGGGCCAGGTTTTCTGCCCCCTTTTCCCCTCTGAGCTCCTGGCCCATTTTTGTCCCGTTTCTCCCCTTGTCTGCCGTATTCTGCTTTTTTTCCTTTTCCTGTATGTGGGCCCCCTTTTCCCATTATCCTTCCCCAGTTCCTGGTCTGTAAACCCCCTGTTTTCCCCTCCATTTTTCCTTTCCGTATCCTGTTGGGGTCATTTGGGGGGGGGGGGGGGGGGGTTTGATCCCTCCTGTAACCTGCTGTGTTCCTGAGTGCGTTTTTTACCTGCCCTGCCTATGTTCCTCCTACGTTCCTGTTTCCGGGCCTGGCCCCCTCGGCTGTTCCCCCAAAACAGGTAGCCACGTCAGGGTAAATGGGCCTGGGGGGCCCCCCAGCCAATCCATCCCGCTTTGCCGGGGTCTGGGAAGACCAGGGGGGCCCCTTAGACCCCACTCCCGGCGTGGGCCTCCAGCTACCACCTCCCCGGGGGTGATTTACAGGGATCCACACCCGGATTCGGCGGGCGGCGCCCCGGCATACGTCCCCTTTGGCCCCGCACCGTTACATATGACGACCAAGGATTCCCCCCGGGGTGACCCCTCGCCTAAATTTTTTTGGGCCGGGTTTCCTGCTGTCATGTTGTCTCTGTCGGCCGGCCCCTGCTCAAAGGGTTTGCCAGATGTCCCGTCTGTTTCCCTGGCTTTATGGTTCGCCCAGAGTGTCCCTTTTGTTCCCTGGCTCCCTGGTTTTGCCCAAGTGTCTTTCTGTTCCGCTGGCTCATTTTTTCCAGCCCCAGACCTACGTTTGGGGCCCACCCCATGGTCCAGCCCAGACTTACGTTGGGCCCCGCTCATGGTCCCCGCCCAGACTTACGGGTTTGGCCCCAGCTTCCCTGGTTCCCCCCCAAGCTTTACGTTTTGGCCCCGCCATGGTCCCCCCAGGGGCTTACTTGGGGCCCCGCTCATGGTCCAGCCCAGAGCTTACGTTTTTGGCCCCGCTCATGGTCCAGCCCAAGCTTACTTTGGCCCAGCTTGGTCCCCGCCCAGAGCTTCTTTTTTCCAGCTCATGGTCCCAAAAACCCAGAGCTTAAACGTTTGGCCCACCCATGGTCCAGCCCAAAAGCTTAACGTTTGGGGCCCCCTCAGTTTGGGCCCCCCAAAAGCTTTTCTTTGGCCCAACTCATGTTCCCCGCCCCGGGGCTTTCTTTTGGCCCAACCCCATTTTCCAGCCCAAGGGTTAAGTTTTGGCCCCCGTCATGGGCCACCCCGAAATTTTCTTTGGCCCCAAACCCCCTAGGTCCCGCCCAGAGCCCTTTCTTCCCGTTTTTGTGGTTACGGTCCCCGCCCCCGAGCCTTTTTGGTCCACCGTGGTCTTACGGGCCCCGCCCCCGGCCTTCTGAGTTTCCCCCTGGTTACGGTTTTCCCCCCTTAGCCTTTTTGATCCCCGTGCTTACGGGCTCGGGCCTTTAGCCTTTTGGGGTCCCCCCTGGCTTACGGTCTCGCCCCTTTAGGGCCCTTTTGATTTCCCCCTGGTTTCGGGCCCGCCCGAACCTTTTGAGTCCCCGTGGCTTACGGGTTTTTCCCCGGGCCCCGAGCCTTTTGAGTCCCCCCCGGCTTTTCGGTCCTCGCCCTGAAAACCTTTTGAGTCCCCGTGGCATTACGGTCTCGGCCCTGATCCTTTCCCTTCCCCGGAATTCCCCCGGGCCTTCGGTCCCTTCTTCGCCGCCCCGGAAACCCTTTTTGAGGTCCCCGTGGCTTACGGGGCTCGCCCTGACCTTCTGAGGGCCCCGTGGCCTTTACGGTCCGCCCTGAGCCCTTCTGAGTCCCCCCCTGCTTACGGGCTCGCCCGCCTTCGATCCCCCCTGGGTTTTTTTGCCCGCCTTGGGTTCCCCCCCCATTTTTTCCCAAAGGGCCCCCGTTTTTTTCCCCCCCGTCCTTCCTTATCAGGGTTTTTTTCCCCAACTGGCCTATTTTTCAGCCTGTACCTTGGTTTTTGGGGTTGCCCCCGGGGAAGTTGCGGGTCCCTGCCCCACGGGAATGCCATTCTGTGATTTGGGAAAGGGGGGGAGGGGGCTTTGGGGGGGGGGGGGGTTTCTGGGCACGGTTCAAGCCCGGGTCCCCCGCCTTGGCCGCGGCCTGCCTGCCTGCCATTCCTCTGGGGCTTTCCCCGGCAGGGGGCCCAGCAGCCTGTGGTTTTTGCATGTACTTAAACCCTTCCCCGCCCCTCTTGGTTCTTCCTGGTCCCCCTTCCCCCGTGGGTCTGCACCTTCTAGGGGGCGCCGCGGCCAAACTTCCTCCTTTTATTCGTGTCCTCTCCCTCAACTTCCTCTTCACCTCTGACCCTCTAGCTAAAAAGGAAGTTTTTCGCCTCTACTCGGGGATTTTATTGCAGTCTACAGTCCCCTTTCTTTCTTCCATCTTTAAACTCCTGCCACACCTCAGGTCTCTGTTGGAAAACTTTAAAACCCCGAGTTGCTGGTCCATTGCTGCTTCCCAAACTGAGCTCCGGCCAAAACTGCTTTTTTCTCCGTTTTCTGCTGTGTTCCCCGTCCTTTTTGTGCTCTCCGTTTTCCCCATTTTTCCGCCGTGTTCCTGGTCTGTACCCCCCTGGTTCCCCCCTCCAGGTCCTAGCCGTATCCTGTGGGGGTCATTTGTTTTGAAACCCTCCTGTACCGGCCCTTTGTTTCCCGAGTTCTTCTAAAACCCCCCTGCTTATGTTCCCCCCTAAAAGTTTTCCGTTTTTCCTGTCCTGGGCCCCCGGGTGCACCGCAGGTAGGGCCCCGCCAGGGTAAAAGACCCCGGGGGGCCCGCCCGGCCCAATCCATCCCGTTTTTTCGGCGGCTCTGGGGAAGACCCGGGGGGCCCCCCAGGGCTCCACTTCCCTGCTGGTCCTCCCCACACCCGGGTTTGCCTGCGGGGATCACAGAGGGGCCCCCCCCCCGGGAAAATTTGGGGGTCGGCGCCTCTGCATTACGTCTTTTTTCAGCGCCCCCTTCCGTTTCATCCTTCATTTTCACCCTTTTGGGCCCCTAAGCCTAAAAAATTGTCCCGACACTTCCTGTTCTGTAGAGAAAGATTCTCAAAATCGCCCAAAGAGGGGCAAACGAAAGGAGACACCATGGAAAAAGATAACAAAAGGAACCCTCATTTCCCAAAAGGGGAAAAAGTCACCGTTCCCCCTCCTTTTACCTCCCGCAAAACCCGACTTCTTTAAAGGTCACAAGCATACTTAAAAAATCTCCTATAGAAGTGAATGGGAAATGAGTCCGTCTTAAAGGGGGGTTGGGCTCGCTACAAAGAAAAACTTTTAAATTGTGGGAAACAAAATAAAACATTTTTCCAAAAATATTGCATTGTTTTCCCCTGGGTTTTTTTTTTTAAAAGTACAAATAAAATTTTTTACCTCAGTGGGGTTTTCAAATTCCCTCAGTAACTGCCCCCGTTTAAAAAAATCCCCTGAGCCCGTTTGTTCAATGAATAACAAGATGAGTCCCTCACACAGGTCCAGTGTCCATTTATGTCCTTTTGCTGGCCCCAAAAGGAAAAAGCTTTGATTTTAAACTCAAGTTAAAAACCGCTCTGTTTAATTTTGGGCTTTTTTTTTGGGGAACAGGGTAAGAAGTCCTGCCCATATTTTTAGAAACAAATTGAATCTAATTTTGCTTTTGAAAGAAACAGACCTTACAAGCAGGAAGGGTTATCAAATTTTGTCTGAAAACCAAAGGGAAGGGGACAGAGAAATTTTTTTTCATAGCATTCTTTGAAACCCGTGGGGAGACAACTCCTTTAAGCTCCTATGTGCATGAAGTACTGTAAGCATCTCTCTAACTGCTGTTAAAGCAGGCAAACAAGGGCCAGGGCCAAAGGTTTTAAAAATGCAAAAGGGTTTTTAAAGGGGTTTTCTCACTACGAAGATATTTTTAAATGGGGGACCAAAAAACTAAGGATTCGTCCCTTGGGTTTCTATTGGCAAAGTGCATGGTTTTTGAGAAAGGGCTGGTTTTAATGTGCTTACAAAGGGTTTTTTACTGGCAGGAAGCATTCTTCCACCCAGGTCGTGCACATGCAAAGGAAAGGCATGAAGAGGGGGGAGGGAGTGTTTTTGGGACAGGAGGGGAACCCGGGGAGGGGCATGCAGGGGGTTGTGATTGTATCCCCCTTTTACGCCCCCTCCATACCCGTGGCGCCAAACAAACCCCCCTCCCCCCCCTCTTCACTCCCTCTTGTCCCTGCTGTCGCTGCCAATACACACAACCCCCCTGCAATCCTCTCAGTTCTCCTCCCTTCCTGCCCCAAAACCCCTCCTGCCCTCCTCTTCCTTTCCTTTCTTTTCATTGCATGACCGGGGGACAGAATGCTCCCCGACCATAAACAAACCCGTTGCTAACACATGAAATCAGCCCCTCTCTAAAACGTAACACTTTCCAAAAAGTAACCAAGAACGACATCCTTAGATTTTTGGCCCCCATTTTAACTATAACTTTCGTGTGAACAACCCCTTTTAAGATTTTAAAAAAAATTTTTGAAAGTGATATAAAAATTAAAAAAAACAACCAAAAATTCCAAAGATTGTTTAACATAAAAAGGGGGATTTAAAACAATGACCATTTTTTGATGACACATTCCCTTTAAGAATACACGTGTAGGATGTAAGACTACTACTATACTGTTGCTCATCTGAACCAGCAGCCATATTTTTAGATTTTTTAATGAATGCCAGAATGCCCCTTTAAGGATTACTAGACTACTAAGGCTTCTTTTCAATCTTTTCTGTGGTTTCATGAAAAATAGTAGCATTGTTCTTTAGATCTGTTTATGATTAAAAGGGATGGGTCGTTTAGCTACGGAACCATTATAGAACAGGTAACTCCGTTGAAAAAGGCCCCTTTAAAAGGGGATTATCGCTTCCTTTTCGGCTTTTCACACTGCTTCAGCTTCTAAACTCGGGAAATCAGGGGCGTTTTTTCCCCCTCCCACGGGGGACATCATCCCCCCCTTCACGTGCATGCGGGCCCCGAGACTCCCACCCCCTCCTCTCCTGAGTCCACTGCACTGTTTTTTTTCCCCAACAGTCTTATTTGTAAGAGCTTTATACATACCAAGGGTGCATTCAATCTAGACTGAGACTGATCTCTTTTCCTCTCACGCTGGGAGATTTTTCTATGAAAGGCACAGATCTCGTTTAAGCGGGAGTTAGGCACCGGGAAAAAAACTGTTATGTTTTCTCATTGTAAAAACTGTTGCAGTCTGTTTCTGCTGGGTGTGGAAGAAAAATGCACAGCCCCTAACTCTGAGTCAGGCAGGGGTCGACACAAATTGTGTATTTCCTGATTTGTAAGCCCTTCAGTGTAATTCGTTTCTTTTTGCCTTTATAAAGTGAAATGTGAGGGCCCCCTTTCTTGATGGAGACACCCTCCGTGAATTCGCCGGGGGGTTTTACAGAATGTAAATGCTTCAGCTATGAAATGCAAAGGGGAGGGTCAGGAGGGATTAGACCCCCCCGGATACTTGTAAACAAAAACACAAAA
This sequence comes from Phyllomedusa bahiana, assembly GCA_025379985.1. Lineage (NCBI taxonomy): Eukaryota > Metazoa > Chordata > Amphibia > Anura > Hylidae > Phyllomedusa > Phyllomedusa bahiana. The sequence continues at coordinate 10,314 of JAODAL010085405.1, forward strand.
AGGAATACTGTAATACAAGACAGCTTTTTCTAATGCATCCCAATTGCAAAGTTCTTTTTTTCACTTCCCCTTATTGAAGACCATTTAATAAAAGATAAAACCCCCTTTTAATATAGCTTACCTTCCAAATGATTTGCTTCCATGGCAACAAGGAGGGCCCATTCATAGTAAGATCTTCCCTTTTCATTCTGGGTTTTGGATTAGTGGTTCCAAGCATTTTAAAAAAACATAATAAAATTTGGGGCCATTTTCCCCTAACTGGAAGTCCAGAATAAAGGGTCACA
>JAODAL010085406.1:0-10597 GCA_025379985.1 Phyllomedusa bahiana
ACGTCGAATTTACATGCCGAAAATACGCGCGGAAATACCCCTCATTGAACGACGACGGTATTTTACTTTGGAATAATGCTAATTAATTGTTTATTATTTGAAACGTATTTCGGGACGTATTTGCGATATTTCGCCCGCTTTTACCCCGTGTTCGGGGGCTGCCCGCCGGCCCATAAACATTCATTATTCACAGGCAAATTCGCGCTGTAATTGCATGTCACTTCTACCCCCGTCAGCGTATTGTGCAAGCGGGGAGGGGAGCCGTAATCCATATTCTCTATGAGAACTGTGGATTCCCGTAATAAAGGGGACTATCTTGCCCGTATTTAGAGCAGTACGGCGGGGAAATAGGGGGCGAATACCCCCTTTTTAACCCGTTGAATATAGCCTTAGGCAGGCTACATTGATTGTACTGTTTGAGAGTGAAGTATATGAGTGTGTTCCAGCATCTGAATATTTTTTTTGTTTTCTCTGGGGTTTGCATTTAGGGCACTGGTCTATTTATACAAGTAGAACAAGAGCCAATTGTCTTTTTCCCCAGACTTTAATTTGGGGTACAATAAAGGTGAGGATGAAAGTAGATCTGGTGTGGCAAGGAAACAATTGAATGGGGGGAAAGGTTTCCCCCAAGTTTGAGGAAAAACCGGGGGTCATGAAATTAATCCACCATATAGGGCAATGTATGAATTCTGACACTGCCAGACCAGGCCCTAAATAGCTTTAAGGAGTATAGACTGTCCCAGAATGTATAACCTGTTCTTCTGCAGGTCATAATAAGGGCGTGTAGTCCCAATAGACATGGCCAGTCAACCCCTTTAAAACTTGATCGGGGCTGTTCTAACTTTCTGCGCCCAAAATTTGGCTCAAAGAATCATAAATGTGTCTTTTCTCTAATATGGTGCGACGCCCCCCCAAAAGCCCAAACTTTGGCGCCCCTAAAAATTGTCTTTGGCGCAGTACCGAGGCCTTACGCGACAAAGTTTGGATGCGCCTGTTCATTCATCTATAGAATGGTCACTCACTTTTTGAGGGGCCCGAAATTTGGCGCACCCCTTCTAAATGTCCCTAGTTACTACCAGTTTCAAGCGAAAGGTAGAAGCATTTTCTTTAAATAAGTTTTGTATGTGATAAGAAAAATTTCTCCCCACTTTGACCTTTTGCAAGTATCAGTATAAGGATTCAGGACTTTGTAAATGTGGCATTCAGCCTAAATACTATTCTGCTAAATGATGCATATGCTCCATTGGGATCGTATTGTTTTATCAGTACAAATAAGTAGACTGTAAATATGTGATAAATAAGGGGCTGACCCCCAGTGGGCTCAACCATTAGTAAAACAAAGAGCACTTCAACTTAAAGGGGGGGTGGGCTGCAGTAATGTATTGCTGCCAATGTCCCTGGAAAAAAAACATCGAAACCCCATGTCAAAACATATGTTGAATCCATATGGAGACAAAAAGGTTTGGGGTCATCAATTTAATTTTCCCAAAGTGAGTTCTAGACCATATAGATTTTTGTGCTAACATGATCAAATCATATCTTCTTTTTCTATTCATTAAAGGGGTTGTCTCGCTACAAGGATTGCTTTTTATGTTAAAGATCTTGCAAAAACAAGTCACTTTGAATAGTGTCCTTTTAACGTCCCCTACCAATTCCCTAGATACCCCCCTCTTGTATGGGCTGCATCAGTCCTCAGGTCCTATAGCTAAAACCTGTTTGATTCTCTAGTAGGCAGCCGAAATTTTGTAATACAGACCTGGCTTCTACTGCATCCTAGTAGAAAACAGTAAAGCCCCTGAATTCAGAATGAAAAACCAAAAAAAGGACGGGTAAGATGGATCAATGTAGTGAACAACCCCTTAATTTTGTCGACCCCTTTGGGTACTCTGTGGCCCTTTTTCCCCCATGCTTCCTATTTTTCCACAGATTCTTTCAAATGCTTGGTCTTCATTTCCTTCTCATTCTTGATGATATCCAACCCACAGGCCATTGGTCTCCCCCATACTTTTGTCATTAACAATCCTGAATATCATCTCCTTTTCTAGTAATTTGCCCCCCCTCACAAAAAATATTTTATATATTTCTGTTGGGGATCTTGCCCTTTCCCGGGAAAATTTTGGGGCCCATATGATAAAGAACACTTTTTTGGTTTTTTTCCCAGCGTCCGTTGGATTCGTACTAGTCTTCTCTAGCACCACAGCTCATACTTGGCATTTGGCCATAAATATGTGAAAATAAGGGGCTGCAGTACCAAGCAGAAACTGTACTTACATGCCACTGTGCCTGAATAAAATTTTGGGGCCCCTGTACTAACTAAAGTAGAGAAAATAAGTATTCATCATGGTGATTTTTTCAGGTTTTCCCCACTTACAAAGGGAATGGGAGGTCTTTTAATTTTTAGCGTAGATACACTTAAAGCTGTGGGGAGGCAAAAACAAAAAAAAAAAAAAAAAACAGAAAATCTCTTTTGGGGGGTTTTAAAAAAATTAAATTTGAATTTTATTGCATAAAAATAAGTATTTGTTTTAAACCCTCCCAACCACAAAAAATTCGGGCCTCTCAAAACCTGTAGTTTTTCTTTTAAAAAGGGCCTTCCTACTCTGCTTTCTTTTACCTGGTTTAAATTTGGGAAAACCTTTTTTGAATCATTACTGAAAAAAAAGGGAAAAACGTCCACACACTAAAGTTAAAAAAACCTGCAGGGACAAAAGATCCCCTCTCACCGCCACCCAACATCCCCAGGCCCTTTTGAAGGTCTGGATGATCCAGGAGAGGAAGGGGAAAAGGGGTCTTTGAAAGTCAGATGAGACCAGAATAGAATTTTTTGGGGTTTTAACCCCCAAATCCCCCCTTTTTTTTGGAGGAAAAGAAGATGAGTACAACCTCAAAAACACACCCCCAACCCGGGTAAAACATGGGGGTGGAAACATCCTATTTTTGGGGGGGTACTTTTCGAAAAGGGGGACGGGAAAAACCTGCCCCGTATTGAAGGGAGCAGGGGAAGGTTTGTCATATATTGGAGTTTTTCCCCCAACAACCCCCCACCCCTCAGAAAATACCCTTAAAGTGGGTTTCTTTGGTTTTGGTCTTCCAAAAACAACAATGACCCGAAACACATACTGGGGAAACAAAGGAGGGGGCTACCAAAAAAACCCAATTTCAAGGCCCAAAATTTCCAATCGAAAATCTTGGGAGGGAGCTAAAAACTCAATGTAGCCCAGTGACACCCCCAAACCCTGAAAGATCGGGAAAAAAGTTTCTGTAGGAGGAGGGGACCAAAATAAAATGCTTTTGGTGTGTGAAAAACTCAGTCAAAAAATTAAAGGAAATGTCTGAATTTTCCAAATTGCAAAAAAAAAAGTTTCTGAAACCAAATTTTTGGGTTCTGTATAAAAAGAAATTTAAATGAAATTAATTTAAAAAATATACAATGTTTTTTTCTGATTTTGTTTTCCTGTCTCTCACAGCTGAAGTAAAAGAAAAAAATAAAAAAAAAAAATTAAAAACCCTCCCCTTTTTTTTGGGTAGGGGGGAAAACCTGAAAAAATCCCCCAAAGTGTATAAATTTAGTTTTTTTCCCCCAACTGTATATTTTTTATACATTTAAATAATAAAACCTGGAGAGTAAATGAACACTGCTTTAATATAAGCCTTTAATCAGGCGTTTTTTGAAGCAGATTTTGAAGTGTAAATTTATATTTTTAAATGCGTAACTTTAACATATCCTTACGCTGCACGGCCATTTTGAAATGGCCGTGCAGAGTTAGCAGCTGCACGGTGTTATCACGCCTCCTGCAATGCTAGGTCTCCTGGCCCCGTAGATGCCGGGAGTAGTGTCCCAGTTTAAAAGCATCATGAGCCCCGTTTTGGGCCACTCATGTCGACCCCCTAGCTACTGGAAAAGGGGGTTTTATCCCCCCAAACTACAGGGGGGGGTTAAGCCATATTTCCCAATTTCTCCGGGTTGGGGGGGACATCCCGAAAAATGGGGGCCATCTCCCCCCCCGGGAAAAGGGTTTTGTTTTAACCTCCCGCAGCTGAGTACTGGGGAGGTTCAAATGTGTAAGCGGCCTTTGGGCAGCGTCCTCGGAGGGCGGGCCCTGAAGTACTGCCCGGCCATGGAGGGCTCTGGTAGTTTCCCCTGCATGGGAAGAACCAGAGCCTGGAGCCCCGGAGAGAAAAGGGGGCAAGGCTTAGCCGTGAGGCTCTGCCCTCTCTCCCTAGCAGAGGAGCCTGGATGCCGGCAACGGGAAACAGGTGAGTGACTACGGGTTGTGTGCGGGAAGGAGGGGGGGTATGTTTGATGTGTGTGTGTGGGGGGGAGTGTGTTGGGGTTTGTGTGCAGGGGGGGGCTGTGTGTGTGGGGTTTGCTAAATTTTGTGTGGTTTGGGGTTGGGGGGTATGGGGGGTCTGTGTATTTCAGTGTGCGGGGGGGGGGGTTTGGTTTTGGAGTAAACTGAGTGTGGTTTTCCCAGTGTGCGAGGGGGGGGGTGTTGTGGAGGAGATTTAAATGTGTGTATCCAGTGTGCGAAGGGGGGGGTGTGGTGGAGTAGCTGAGTGTGTGTATTCAGGGGGCGGGGCCAGGGGGGGTTTTTGGGGAGTAGCTGAGTGTGTGTATCTCAGTGTGCGAGGGAGAGGTGTGTGTGGAGTAGCTGAGTGTGTGTATCTCAGTGTGCGAGGAAGGGGTGTGTGTGGGGGGATTGAGTTGTGTATTTTCCGTGTGCCCAGGGGGGGGGTTTTGTGGAGTAGCTGAGTGGGGTGGGATCTCAGTGTGCGAGGGGAAAGGGGTTTTTTTTGGAGTAAAACTTTAGTGTGGGGTTTCTCAGTGTGCGAGGGGGGTAAATCCCCGGAGTCGATTTCTAAGGGGCTTAAAAAATTCCCCCCCACTTGAGGCCTTAACCCAAAATGGCAACAACCCACTGGGGGTCCCGGAGTCGATTGCTAAAATCTTTTTTAAAATGACTTGAGCGGAGGCCTTAACAACCGGCTTAAAGACTGTTAGCGAAATTCACACGCAAATAAATTTTTTGTGTCCCCCAGTGAAGGTAATAGGGTCCCCCCCGAAATTAAAACGTCCTCTAGTAGGTGGTTTATACTTTATATATCTCCCAGTAGGTAGGTGTGTAGTTTATATGCCCCCCCCCCAGGTTTTATAGGCAGGTTTTTGGTCCCCCCCGCAGGGGATATAGCCCGGTTTAGGGCCCCCAGCAGGAATATAGGCAGGTTTAGGTTTCCCCGGGAAGTATATAGCCCGGGTTTTGGTCCCCCAGCAGGTATAAAAACCAGGATTTAGGTCCCCCAGCAGGTATATAGCCCCGGTTTTTGGGGCCCCCACAGGTATATAGCCAGGTTTAGGGCCCCCAGCAGGTATATAGGGGAGGTTTTTGGTCCCCCCGCAGGGGATATAGCCAGGGTTTTAGGTTCCCCCGCAGGTATATAGGGAGGTTTTAGGCCCCCAGAAAGGGATATAGACGGTTAAAAGGTCCCCCCGCAGGGTTTTAAAAAGACAGGTTATAGGTCACCCCGCAGGTAAATAGACAGGGTTTTTGGGCCCCCAGCAGGTATTTAGGCAGGTTTTTTGGTCCCCCCCAGTAAAATAGGGAGGTTAGGTCCCCCCCCGCAGGGATATAGGCGGTTTAAAGGGCCCCCGCAGGTTTTATAGCTTATAGGGCCCCCCGCAGTATATCAATTTGCTTTTTAAAACCCACAGAAATGTTTTAAATTTTTTAAACTTATAGGCCCCCACAGGCCAAAATATGTAGGTAGATTATAGCTCCTCCCCGCAAGTATTAAGTAGAAAAAATAGCCCCCCCCCCTGCACATATAAACAATAGATAATTTCCCCCCTCCCGCACATATAACAATAGATAACAGCCCCCCTCCCGCCATATAACAATTTGATAATAGCCCCCTCCCTGTACATAAACAATAGGGTAACACCCCCCTTTCCCGTACATATAACAATAGATAACCCGCCCCCCTCCCTCACATATAACAATAGAAAAAAAGCCCCTCCCGTACAAATAACAATAGATAATGCCCCCCCCCCTGCCCCAAATAACAGTAGATAATAAACCCCCCCCCCCTGCACATTTTAACACTAGATAAAAACCCCCCCTCCCTGCACATATAACAATAGTAACAGCCCCCCCCCCTCCATAAAACAATAGTAACACCCCCCTCCCTGCACATATAACAATAAAAACAGCCCCCCTCCTGCACATAATAAAATAACACCCCCCTCCCTGACATAAAAATAGAAAATGGGCCCCCCCAGCATGAATAGGCTTTTTAAAAGTAATACCCTGACACACTTACCTGCCCCGGGGTCCCCGCCGCGCGCTGTCGCTGTCGGCGCCCCGGTTTTTTTCTTCAGCGGCGTGACGCACCAGGCCGCGGGGCCCCAGCGTGGACGCGCACCCGCCTGGGCTGTGCAATCCTGTGGGGCCCAAGTTTAAACTCCGCGGAGCTTCTCCCCGCTGAAGCATCTAACGTTGTGCGTCCGGCGGACGCACATACGTTAGTCCCGCCACCGTCCCCGTCCCAAGGCCTAACGCAAAGCCGTACTTAGCGACTGGTAGCGGCTTAGGACCCAACGATCGGGCGGGGGGCGGCGTATAGCGGCGGCCCCGGGGACTAGGGAGGGGGTGGTGGAGTAGCTGAGTGGTTTTTATCTCAGTGTGCAGGGGGGGGGTTGGTGGAGACTAGTGGTGTATCTCAGTGTGCGTGGGAGGTGTGTGTGTGGAGTAGCTGAGTGTGTGTATCTCAGTGTGCGAGGGAGGGGTGTGTGTGGAGTAGCTGAGTGTGTGTATCTCAGTGTGCGAGGGAGGGGTGTGTGTGGAGTAGCTGAGTGTGTATGATTGAGTGTGCGGGGGAGGGGTGTGTGTATTGAAGTGTGCAGGGGATGGGTGTGTGTGCAGTGGATGTGTGTGTGTATTTCATTGTGCGGGGAGAATGTGGGTGTATTGGAGTGTCAGGGAGGGGTGTAGTTTTGAAAAAGTGCAAGGGGGGAGGGTTGCCCACTTATCTTCTGCCCCTTGCTCCTGTCTCCTGCAGTCTGTCTCAGGGGGCAGGAGACAGGCCACAAGGGGTAGAAGTTGCCCTCTGCTCACTGTCTCCTGCGGTCTGTCTGTGGCGGCTGCAGGGGATTGGATACAGATCGCAGGGGGCAGGTGTTGCCCCCTTGTCTCCTGTCCCTTGCTCCTGCGGTCTGTCTTTGGCAGCTGCAGGGACCTGGATACAGACCGCAGGGGACAGACTCTGGCGATTATAGCCTATTCAGCATCCAGGAAAGCTGGATGACACTCCATCCCCCAAAGGTGGCACCCAGTATTCCTATCAGTGAAAGCTGGGTGTTATCTGTGGGCGATGGGTGTCACCCAGCTTTCCTGGATACTGAGTAGGGTATCCAGCCTATGAGTGTAATGTTTGTTTATTTACAGGTTCCTATTTGGACTACGTCGGATTCGGTGGACTACGTCGGATAAACCTTGGATCTATTTTTTTTAAATAAAATGGTTAAAGAGGGCTGGTGTTAGGGACTGTTTATTTAAATAAAAAAAAAAATTGTGCATTTTGTGTGTTTTTTCCCCTTATATTTCCAGTGATAGTAGTGGAGGTGTCTGACAGACGCCTCTCCATTAATATCACTCAGGCTTGGTGTCAGCCAGCGGTGTTTCTTGTTGCCCAAGGCTGACACTAACCCTGTGTCCCTATTACCCCATTACCCAACACACCAGGGGTATTGGGAAGAGCCGGTAACCTTTAGAAGCGGACCCTCTAATGTGATGGTCCGCTACTGGAGCAGCTGCAGGATGGTATTTTTAGAATGGAAAGAGACCAGTATCGATGGTTCTTCCCATTCTGATAGTATCAGGCTGCCGCTGTTGGTTTTACCCTGGCTGGTTATGGAAAATGGGGGGACCCCACATCGTTTTTTTCTGAAAATCTATTTATTTAATGAGAATCTGCACATGGGCATCCACTATAATGATTACAGGAGTTGCCCACATAAGGATTATCAATAAATAAATGACTCTTGAAAAAAATAAATAAAGTTGGGTCCCCTCTATTTTCCATAACCAGCCAAGGTAAAACCGACAGCTGTATCATGGTACTATCAAAATGGGAAGGTCCATTAACACTGGTCCCTTCCCACTCTAAAAATACCAGCCCGCAGCTGCCCCAGAAGCGAACCATCACATTAGAGGATCTGCTCCTGACAGTTACCTGGCTCTTCCCAGTATCCCTGGTGCGTACAGTACTAGGACGGGGTTTGTGTCAGCCTTAGGGTGACAAAAACTACTGCTGACTGACACCAAGCCCAAGCGCTAGTAATGAAGAGGCCTTTGTCAGATACTCTATTACTAATACTGATATTAAATGGAAAAAAACAGACAAAAACAGAATTCTAAGATGTTCGTGTGGTAAATTTTGCAGGGACGAGTCGTGGTCAGAAGAAGTCATCATGTTGGTCTGGACAGGATGGAGAAGAATAGGGAAAGATAATAATTCCAGTCACAGGAGACGTCTCCGGTGAGTCCCTAGATGTTACTGCACTGTAGTCACTTAAGCATCTGCATAGCGTTTGTACACTGGTATATAACACTTTATAACCACTGTATGGCAGAAATATTGATTGTTATGTAATGGTTTAGGTTCAGGCACAGTTTGGCGGTATCTCCCAGCTCTCCTGGCTGCTGAATAGACTATCCAACATCCAGGAAAGCTGGGTGATGGCAAAAGCCTAATTCAGTTTTCTTCCAGAGTTGTTACACAGTTAGGTGGAGTGGGTGTGGCTTTTTGACAGGGGTGTGGCATACCAACAAGGGGGCATGGCCATGCAAAGTGGAGGAGTTGGCATACTCCTTTCTCCACACTGCACTTACCAGGTCATTTCTCCTGCACCCTCCCTCACTTTCCCCTCCTTTGAGGTCCACACCCTCAAACTCTTTCGTCCATTTTCCCTCAGAATCACCGTTGTGTACAGATGTCCCGGCTCACCCCGCCAGTTTGTGGATCATTTTGCGGCCTGATTTCATGGCTGATTTCAACATCCCCATTGACAACCCTATGTCTCCTTCGGCAAAACATTGCATCTCAATCCTCAAGTAACACCCATCCCGTCCCCTCCGGCACGTCCTCTAGTCTGCTCTCAGCCCTTGACCCAACGACAGAAGAAGAAGTGTCCAGCCTTCTCTTGCCTGCCCCACCACCTGCTCTAGTGACCTCATTCCCTCCAACCTTGTCCAGTCCATTTCTCCAGCTATCAACTCTCACCTTACTGCACTCTTCAACCTCTCTCTCTCTACTGGGATCTTTCCATCTTCATATAACCCCTTTACTTAAAAAGCCCTCTCTGGACCCATCCTGCGCTGCCAACTACCGACCAATCTCCAATCTGCCCTTCATCTCCAAACTCCTGAAACGCTTGGTCTACTCTCGCCTAATCCGGTATCTCTCTGATAATAATCTTCTCGATCCTCTACAATCAGGTTTCCGCTCCCTACACTCCACGGAAACTGCCTTAGTTAAAGTCTCCAATGATCTCCTCATGGCTAAATCTCAGGGCAAATACTCGAGCTGTTTCTCCGATCTCCTGCAGTTTTTGACACTATAATCACCACCTTCCCCTCAGATGCTCAAGCACCACTGGCCTGCAGGCCCGCTCTTTCGGGGTTCTCTTCCACCTCCTTTACCGCCCCTTTCATGTCTCTTTTTCCGGTTTACCTCCTTCTTTCCTATTCTTTTCCTCGGGGAAATCGGTTTTTTGGGTCCTCCCCTTTTTTTTCACTCTAAACACCCCCATTGGAAAAACCACAGCAGTTTTGGCTTCCAATACCACTTACGCTATACACTCAACTATGTACCTCCCCCAAAAGACATCACTTGTCCTGCTACAAAAACCCAGTGACTGTCTGTCGCTGTCTCTGACTTTGTCCTCTCTCCCCCTAAACAAACCTCACTAAAACCAAACTTCTTCTTCCACCATCTTCAAACCCAACCCCCCCCCCCCCTGATTTTCTTTGTGGTGGGACCACCCTAACTCCTAGTCAAAGGCCCCTGTCTTGGGTTATACTAATTTAATCTGTCTTTCACCCTATACCAATCCCCCGCCCCCTCCTGTCACCGCACCTCAAGAACTTCCAAAAACCATACTTTTTCACTGTGGAAACGCTCAAACCCTCAATGTTTGCTCTCATTCATTTTTGTCTTGATACGAACCCCTGCTTATCGGCTCCCTCTGTGCAACCTCCCCCCCCAACTGTCCTGAATGCAGCAGCCAGGCTTGTCTTTCTTCAGCCCCTATACTATGCCTTTACCCTGTGTCAGTCCTCACTGGTTTCCCATTCAGTACGGAACAAAATAACCATCACTTCACCCATAAAGTCTCCAAAAATGTGCCCCCACATCTCCCCCCCCATCTCTGTCTACCCCCCTACCCCTCTCTCCGCTCTGCTGTGATATAGATTACATTCCTCAAAAATCGAACCTCCAATGCCCCTCTAAAAAATTTTACACGTGCGCCCCCCAAAACTTAACTGCTACCGAGGGCAATCAGGCACATTCACAACCCTCACAGTTTTAAGAGGGGCCC